>JAQIXJ010004123.1:0-11334 GCA_034700185.1 Phthiracarus laevigatus | reverse complement strand
CGCTTACAATAATATGAAATTATCAGTTTATTGCTTAAATAGCACGAAAAACGCTATATATTGTTGAATTTTATATCATTTTTTATTTTATTGTTAAATTTTAAGCATATATCTTATACGTTTAAAATTTTTTTGCTATTGTTGAGCGATTTCAGTGAAAATAGTTTAAATTTGTATTGTAGGGGTGCGTTACAGAGAGAGGGAGATTCTCATTTAAATTATATATTATATGATTATTTGATTATTAGAGAGTCAAAAAGATAGCATTTGCTACTTTTTATTTCATAAATTATAATCATATAATTGTTATATTTGAACGAATTATATAGTTTGGAGTGATTTTAGTTCCATTTATAAATAATGATAAAAACTGCTACTTTTAATGATAAAAGCTATAAAAGCTATAAATGCTATAAATGCTATTTTTCCCGAAACCGAATTAATGTATTTTAAATCTGAATAGTTTTTGATACCCCTTTATTAAAATATTTTTCCAATATCATCAAAAATTTCTATCAATTTATTCTTCAAAAAATTTTAAAATTTCTTAACAAAATAAACTAAGAAAAACTTAGAAAATGTTAATATTAAGAAAAAGGTATATTTTAACCTTAAAATAATTTTTTATTAAATATAAATGCCATTTTTAAGTGCTTTTTTGATCATTTATTAACGCATTTATAGCTCTATTTTTGTATGACATTGAAAGGCTTAATTTTCAATCTCCATCATTTATGATTATATTCCAGGGTTAATGAAACTTTAAATTAGAACTTGAGTTTAGCGACACTATAAAGCTTATCGATTGTCCTTAACTACATTATGGGATGAGTGTCTCTATGCGTCAAAAATCGGTAGCACTGAATAAACTATATAAATTAACGAATAATAAAATAAAGAATAATCGTTCGTATGAGGCCGCAGCCCCATACTCACGATTTCATCGATTGAGAGAGCTAACATTATGTGCTCTTTCTCTCCATTTTAGTACCGCTTGCAAAATAAGGGATGTGGTATATCTCAAAAGTAGTAACCACCCTAACCGTATATAAGCCAGAACACGATTGCAAACTCTTCAGTTAGGTTACCATCTGCTAACTCATTACTGTTTCTAATCTTAACTCTAAATTATATCACTTTACTTTTTACTTTAATGTTTTAAAATAAATATTTTATTCAGCATTTTAACTCAAATTCTTAATTATTTCTAACTCAAAAATCTAAAATATCTAAAAATTCTCATTTTGGACTCGAATTGAACTTTGTTGGCCTAAGGTTGGCCAACTAGAGCCCGAAAAACTAATTTTGGAAACGATTCAATTCTAAAGAAATTCTCACAGCCTTACAATATAAATGCTATTATTTTGACTCTTGATTATTAAGTAAATAATATTTGAATTATGAGTTATGTTGTAATTTTTCAAACAAATTTTAACTTTAATCTAATTTATTGACATAATTTCCTAATTTTACCTATTTTAGCCAGTTTTTTGTAATATTTTGCCATTTTTTGTCTCTTTAAATCAATATTTATTATTAATTATATCAGCATAAATATTAGCCTAAATTTGTTCATTTTGGCCGTTTTTTTTTGTATTTTTACCATTTTTGAGTCTGTTAATCACGATTTTTACAGCAATATAACGTACATGCCATTCATTTATTAGTCTAGTTTTTGGACATATATGCTTAACTTTACAAATTTTTGCCAGTTTTGGTAAAATATTGCCATTTTTGGGTCTGTAAATCACTATTTCGAAAACAAAATAAGGTATGTGTCACTCAATTTTTAGTCTAAGTTGACATTTATTACTTAATTTACCCCATTTTTGTCAGCATTTTTGGTAAGTTTTTGAGCCTGTAAATCACTATTTTTATTGTAAATAGCGGTGTATGCCAGTTTAAATTTTAATAAATCTTTATATCTTCCGGATCATATACTATATCTTAAAACCCATCAAAATCCGAAAGATGCGGTTGAGTTAGAATTCATTATTCTAGCTATAATGAATTTATATTTAGAACTTGGACTTCCGGTTAATGCATATATGGCATTAACATTTTATTTAGATGGGTTTCTCCTTTATCCTGTAGGAGATGAAACCCTGAACTCTTTGGTACCAATACTAGCTACAGAATTGGTTTTGAGAACAGAAGAGGACCCTCCTGATCTTCTGCTTCTAATGCTGGTAAGTCAAAATTAACTTAATTATTTTTTAATTTTAATAGTTTTTCTCCTTATTAAAAGCATTTTTGGGATGTAGATACTATAACCGCTTTCTATAATGGGAGCGGTTAGCATGTTAATCGCGTTCAAGCACTTGAACTCTATAAGAGCGGCTTTCTGTTTGGTGGTTCGCGTCAATCACTTTTGATTGTTATGTCATGAGTTGGATCTTTTTCCATATGCCTATCCGCCTCAAAACTATTTTTAAAACTATTTTGTTTATAATGGATTACTTAAATCATTTTTTTAATTATAATATAATAATTAATCAAATAATTACAAACTAATATTTATTTACTCATTATATTCCCATTTATCACAAAACACATAACAAAGCTGGATTCAATCACAAAATCTCTTCGATCAATTTGTTTTAATCTAATTTCTTTAAATAACATACATGCGGTTGTGTATTGTGAAATCGCCACACTCTTTTCACTTAAAATCATCGCACTTATGCTCTCTTCTGGTGTTTGATCGATTCTCAACTTCACAAATTTCGCATCGATTAAGTACAAGACAGATAATAATATTTTGATGGTTATTGTATTATTGGCTATTGTAGAAATGACGACCACAGTCTACACAATCAACTGCGGTTTTGTCTGGATAGCATTTTGTAAGCCCTCTGCACATTAAACACCCATCTGGACAACGATGAGAAAGCGTAGAATAAAAAAACTTGCAACAAGATGAACACCAGCGATATGTTTCAAATAGACTTTGTATTTTTTTACACATATCGTAGTGTCCGATTCTTCTTCCACTTGGTGGTGGAGTCCAGATTAAATAGATATGTTGCGGTGCTTCAGGACTTTTAAACAGGAGAGCGCCAGTGATACCATTAACAACAAATATCTGTTTTTCTTTTTCAAAAAAGGGCTGAGTTGTATGCTTGATGTCACTAATAGTTAACGGCCAAAGATATGCAAAACCAAACGTGGCTACTATCCGGCCGTTTCTATAATGATCGTTTTGTGACTTTAGTAATGTCTTCTATTCGGGCGAGCTGTCATTTTCCCTACAAAGTCTTAAATATTCTAAGGCCAGATTAATTGCAATATAGACACAAGTGTTGTTTTTAGCTTTTCAGCTAATTCTGCGTAAGACTGAGGTCTTTTAGATCGTAAAATACCTCCAGAAAGCTCCAAAATAGATTCTGACTTTAAAGTCTCTATTCGATTGATGTGTGTGGTTGATCTTAGATAAAATCGAAATCTTTTTTGAATTGATAATCAATATAGATTGGTTCACTTAACTTCTCGTGATCGATTAGGATTGCACTTTTCGAGTCAGCATCTACAATAGTTATTACTATTTCCACAACGTCACCGAAGGCATTATCAATGGCATTTTCAAAATGGTTTGTATTCCGATCATTTTCAGGCGTTGCAGAATTGTGTTCAGGAATAATCTAATCTGTTGTAGCTATAGACAGTCTACGTAAATATAACTATTAAACTTTGTTGTTAATTAAAACCTGAAGTCGATGGTTGTTCGATATACAAGACCAGTGGCTTAGCTAGCAATGAAGTATCTCTTCGTTTCGACACTAGACGCTGAAATTTTAGGCATATTTTCAATATGAAGTTTATTTAAATCTAATTATTAATAAAAGTTATTAAACCGAGGTTCTAAATCTATCGTATAATAATTTACTTGACGCTGTATTATCAACCCTGTCTTTAAATAATAATTTTCGCACTGTTGGATTAACAGGAATGGTTTTATCAAGTTTCGATTTACTCGAAGTTGTTCCTAAAATTTACAAACTGTTAAGATTATGAGTTAAAACGTTAATGTTATATACCGTTTTCTCTGTTTCTCTTCGATTTTGTTGGTGTCAAAGCGAGCGCAATTTTTTCATCATTTTCTTTGAAGTTATTTACTTAGAATTTTTGTCCTTTTTATAGAGTTTATCCTTAAAAATCTCGTAACTTCTTTCAAATAGATTTCAAGGCTTTTGTTTTTCAATTTTGTTTGGGATAAACTGAATCTCTAAAATATATTAAAAGACATGTACAGTCAACAACACCTGTTTTTCTTACAGGGTGTTTCTTTTAAGTTTAACCTTGAATAAGACTTAATGATGTTTTTTGGTGTTCGCTATCGTATTTATTCTGTAAATGCTCTAGTATTGAATATAACGTTAAATATAGTTCGCGTACGCGTAAAATTTCAGTTTTCTACTTTTTAAAAATTTGGGCAGAGGTTTGGGGCGAAATCTGAATTTTTGTTAGCTAGCCTTGCCCAAATAACATAAACTCCGATGTTTTAACTGCTCAGACATGGACGCCGTTTAGCCGTTGGCGGGTGCAGCGATGAGGGTAACATCCACCCCACCACCTAACCCTTTTTGTATAATTTTCATATTAATTAGATTGATGAATAGATTAGTAGATTTGATATTGATAAAGATATTTTATAATTTCCTCAATTGAAGAACTTTTTAGTACTTAAAGGCTGCAAGTTTTTTTACAACACAGCTTTCAAACAATAGAACGTTGTTTGTTGTGCGACCGGTTTAACACTGACGTCATCCTTCAAACATTAGAACGTTATTTGGTATTCGATCGGTTTAACGCTGATGTTATAGAGGGCGGGCCTCTAGATTTTTAGCTATTGGTTCGAGTCTAAAGCACTCATTGTACAAAACTCGTTGTATTCTTTAGATTTTCCACATACTCGTTTCGCACTTAGACTTAACATCAAAATAAATCCTGAAAAAAATGTTTGACATCGAAGACTTCGATCTAGAATACCTTGCCAGTGCAGAACAGGGCACTGTTTACAAAGCAGTAGCCATAGAAGACTTTCGGTGAAGAGGTTGAACACCAATACGCTGTAAAGGTGTTTTATTATAAAAACTCCGCCGCAATTGAACGTCGAAATAGGGAGTATATCAACGACTCTCAACATGTTATCGCTCCTCGTGGTTCTGGCATTTTAGAAGGCGAAAGATTTATAGCTTATGGTAATTTATATTTAAAACATTTGATTACTATCAATGTTTCAAACACTATTTTATATTTCCATAACTAGCAGATATGTCATTAGATGACTTGATTTACAAAAAGAAAAACTCGAGTGAACGTGAGGTCACTTGGCTTGTTGGTCAAATCATCTGCGGCATTGCTGAGATTCATCGCAAAGGCTTATTTCATCTCGACATAAAGCCAGACAATGTATTATTTGTCGACAACAAAGCAAAAGTCTCTGATCTGGGATTAGCCATAAAACATGATGGACCGACACCATTTGTTCAACTCAGTTGCCTTATCGGCACTAAAGGTTTTATCGCTCCTGAATCCGAAGTAGAATTTACATACTAGCAAGCATCAGACTGATACGCGTAGGAAATTTAATGTTGTTTTTTTGTGTAGAAAACACAAGGAAAATACGTGTTCAAATCCAGACTAGATATGCAGTTTCCGGTGAGCGACACATTCAAAAACTTTGTTAACTAGCTTTTGCGACCCCTCACCAAACGCCTTGGTGAAAATATGGGTCACCATGAACTCCACAATCATCCACTTTTCGCAAACATATCATATGAGATGATTCAAAATTTCTGTCTCATATTATTAATATTATCAACAAACAATTATTTAAATCATTTAATCATTTATCATTATAATAATCAACTTTATTTAATCAATATTAACTATTCACGTGTTACAATAAATATTATTTTAAAATTATCTCGAAGTCAATTTAATGGAACATTCTTTTTTTCAAAAGTAAAATAATTTATTGACAGCTTGAGGTCAGTAGTAGACTAATGTGTATGCTTGTGTTCATGCATGCAGTCGTACGTGATCTGTATTCGTATTAGTTCGATGTTGAAGTTTAGCATTCTTTCGATTCAAAACATGTTGAAGTTTTTTCTCACGCTTTTTCTAGTTAACTTTTATTGATAACTTGAGTCTACAATCAGCGAATTCTACAATTCAAGTTGTACTTGAATGAGGAGCAGAACTTGAAAGAATGTCTGCAAAAGGTGTTTGACTGAATGAGTGTTGTACTTGCATACGTGACATGCATTAACATGGTGGAGTCATGCAGTCTCTGTGTGTGTGTTTTTTTTGCATGCATGTGTACGTGATGTGAATTCCAATTAAGTCATCGGTAAAATTCTGCGTTCTTTAGTTTCTTCATGTTGATAAATTTTATCTCTTGCTTTTTCTCGTTAACTTTAAATCAGTGACATTAATTTTATCAAAATGCGCGATTTTTTAAAATCGGGTGAGTAAAGCGCTTAGATATTGAAAAAGGCCTTAAAAACATACGTAATTATTTATCTCAGTACAAACGTGCAAACACTCACTTCGTTTAGCATGGCAAAAAGAATGAAATTCAAGGTTATCATGGGCACATTTGAACAATATACTTGTTTTAATGCAACTTTTAATGTGAGGCACACATTTTACGATTTAGCAGTGAGTTTATGAAGGAATTCAAGGTTGATGTTTTCATTTTTAATTTCATCAGCAGTATTCTGATGAAAAAGCGTTTATACTTAGGCCGTATTATTGACTTCGTTATAAAGTGGGGTATCATCTCAAGGCTAACAACTACTGCTTGATTTAATATTTCTCACAAAATTCACAAGTTTTACTGCAAGGTCACATTTTCACTAAATGTATGCATAATTGAGGCCCAATATTCTATTTTCAACCTGTCTTTGAGATTGAAGGTATTCAAGGCTGATCAATTTTTTATCGTTTTCATCATCTATGTTAAAGCTGTACATTAATATTTCTACGTGTATATTAAAACCTTAAATGTGTAATACAAGTTAGTGGTTTTAAAACAAGAAGTGTTCTACATAGCACAGGAAATTTGGGTGTGGCTTTTAATAAATTTTAACGTTGCTTACTATGAAATGACTTAAATCAAAACGAACAATCAACGAAATCACATCATAGTTTGGTGATAAATCTACAACATATTGGATTTATGTGGTAAAAATCAGAGTTTAAATCATAAAATATAGGGTTAAAATGGCTAAATTTAAGGGCTAAAATAATAAAATTTGGGTTTAATATCACTTATTATGAGGCTCGAATGGTTAAACTTGTGGTTTGAAACGGAAAAATCGGGGTTTAAATGACTAAAATATGGTGTTGAATGACTAAAATTGTGTCCACAAGACTAGAATAGGGGTTTGATAAGCATTCTTAGGGTTAAAAATTACAAAACAAGTGTTTATTGGGCAAAATTAGAGGTTTATTGGGCAAAATTAGGGGTTTATTGGGAAAAATTAGGGGTTATTTTGGCAAAATTAGGGGTTGTTTGGGCAAAATTTAGGGGTTTATTGTTCTAAATTAGTTGTTTATTGGGCAAAATTAGGGCTTAATTGGGCAAAAATTGGGCATAAATGGTCAAATATAAGGAAAATTTGGGCAAAAATCGGGCATTAATGGGCAAAAACCGTCATAAATTGGCAAAAATAGAGCTTAATTTTGGGAAAAATTGGGCAAAAATGGGCAAATATAAGGAATATTTGGGCAAAAATCGGGCAAAAAGTGGGATTAATAGAGCAAAAATCGGGCATAAATGGACAATAATTGGGCATAAATGGGCAAAATCACGGCTTATTTGGACTAAAATATGGAATATTTGGGCAAAATTTTGGTTTATTTGTGCAAAACTAGGGGTTAATCGTGAAAAAATAGGGGTTAAAATTACTAAAATAGGGGTTTAAATGGCAATATATAGGCTTAAAACTACTAGATTAGGGGTAAAAATGACTTAGATAGGCAAGATCTAAAGGATTACATGGGCTAAAATACATGCAACAATGACATATAGATAAAACATTGACTAGAATAGACAACCGTAACGTATTATTTATTTTACTGTTAAATAATATCGTTTAAGTAATATATTTAAGTTTTATAGAAGACAGTTTAACAATTTAAATTATAGCTCTTTCTTTTATATATATAATAGCGTTGAGAACCTTTTTCGTGGGATTGAAAAATTTTAAACTCTTTAATTTGTTCTCAACATTAAGCTATAATTAATTTAATTATAACCCTTACAACGTTATAAATTGGTAATTTTCTCGTTTCAAACCACCCTTGCTAATGTTGTAATTCCGAACAATATGTTTTAACTCTTTTACACAATCGTTATAGAAATCTGCTTAATAACTTTAGTTATAATTTAGGCAGATTCGCTTAACGATCAAGTTGTATATTTTATGCTTATTGATACAAAATTAGCAATTATTGATATCGATTTACCGCTATTTAAATATGGATTTATATATATACATGATTTCAATCAATATTTT
The DNA here is from genome assembly GCA_034700185.1 of Phthiracarus laevigatus. Taxonomy (NCBI): domain Eukaryota; kingdom Metazoa; phylum Arthropoda; class Arachnida; order Sarcoptiformes; family Phthiracaridae; genus Phthiracarus; species Phthiracarus laevigatus. Next base: position 2,806 of record JAQIXJ010004123.1, on the reverse strand, counting down.
AAAGCAGTGAATCATTTTAAAATAAAGAATAATTATTTGCCAAAATATTATTTTGATTTATTTCAGTATTTGGGAATCGGTGTTAAATATAACTTTGGGATAAACTGCTTTCTTCTGCGCAGTGGGTATTTGACATTGCTTAAAGAAATATATTTTGTTCAAGAGGGCCTTTATTGCCTTGATAAGCAACAAATCATTTAATATTAGTAATATGAAGGTCAAAATTGCGGGTATAATATGACACAACATTAAATTTACGTTTAAATTGTACATAACAATTGTAACTTACAATTTTTAAGTTTTCATTTCGACGAATAATAAACAACTTTCAATTTGTAGTACTTTACCCAAAGTTTGTGAATCAATGCCATCAAATAATCCTTTACATTTCTGAATCAATTCATACAGCCTCTCATTAATGTATGAACCGCTTTTTCTCAGAAGTAACACATAAACACATCCAATTTTATTATTAGTTTTTAATATTTTATACAACAAAATTTAAGGTATAAAGTTTTGGTAATTTTACTAAAAAGTTGCCTAAAAATTAATTATCGATTCTAATAAGGCTCACCAACACTTAAACATGAAGCAATCATTAAAACTTGTACACACACACGCAAATACACATCATCCCTGTATCAAAAATTAATTAATATACCCTCAATACGTATCTCCCCTAAAAATGTTAAATATTCATTTATCCCTCAGGGCAAGCACGTAGACATCTCCCATAAAAAACTAGAATTTTTCCTCCCCCGGGGGTCACACATCTCTCTATCTCTCAACCGGAAACGGATGCTGAACAACGCGCTACTTCACTACTAATGGAATTTCTTCGAATGAGCAATCCTTGAATATAATAACATTTTCAAAAATTATAGAAATGGTTTGCACCTAAAATGAGGGCAAAAATAAACGCTTAAAATCTATCCAATTGCAGTTAACAGAATCCCAGCAACACTGGGTTTCAACCCGTAGTTATAATTTAAAATATCAGGCCGTATCATCTAAACAGTGTATTAAGGGGCTTTTATTATACTCTTCCCTACAGTCACTAAAACTTGCACTTCTTTTGTTATATATATCTGCTTTACATTGAATGTATTATTATAAAATCAATATGTATAACCAATATAAAATCAATAACACTGTATTAATTACAATAACTAATCAAAAAATAAAATGATTAAATAATAAAAGTCTGTGTGAAATTATATCTGATATGCTAAAAGGCTAAAAAATTTCAGATCTGTGCAAAGCTTCTCAAATATAAGGCACGTTATAGGGCTTGAAATTGGGATGTTTTTGGGGCTTTAAATGTGGAAGAAGGAGTGCCATTGTGGTAATTCAGTGGTACTCGTGAAAAAAGGGCGGAAACTTTCAGTTGTAGAATAGCCAAAGTTAATGTACTATTAAAAGGACACACTCTAGCTTTGTAAGCACTAATAATAATGTATAGCTAATGTTAAAGTATAGCACTTCCGACTATGTTAAAGTATAACTAATGTTAAAGTATAGGGACTTCCGACAATGCTAAAGTATGTGAGCTTCACATGTCAAGGCGCCACCTATAAAGGCTAAAATAATAATAAACAAATTATTTTGCATCCAACTGTTTATTGAAAAAACATACAATAATATAATATAAACAGTCACGCGTCCATTAATTAAAATATTTTGATTAACAAATTTGTAATTAGTCAATTCATTAATTAACATATTTTTATTAAACAAATATCACTTTTGTAGGGGTAAAACTATTTGTTTAGTTAGTGAAAGATGATCGATAAATATTCATATATGCTATGTTTAAGCTGAACATGATCAATGACATTACGTAAACAAGAACGACACATTCAAAGATAGCTCACTTTTTACAAATATGTTTTTATGGATCTTAAACTAAAGAAACATTAGCTCAATGATTAACAGTTGGTTTGTCAAATAAATATATCAAGTATTATTATTTATTGATTCTTAAAATGAATTATCAATATAATTCATATACATATAAATCCTAAACTAAAATTTTATTTAAAATTTTCAATTCATAAATAATATCTTGCATTTATTTTAATATAAACCACAGTGGTTTATGATAAGAAAAATAGCTATCATATGGGTTAACATTGATTGAAAAGTTGCGACAAAAAACTAAATCAATTTGAGTGCTTCCATTAGTTGTAACCCCAATATTCATTAAATTGAATCCTTTGTTTTTCATTGTTGCAATAAAATCAATGTTTCTGTCATTTAATGCATCGATGTTGAAATCTCCTATTATAAGAACTTTATCATTTTCAGTACTTTTTAAACACTCTTCAATATTACAATATAGATCTTGTCTTGAGGTTGAAACAGAGTTGTATATTAAAATTATGTCTATTGTATTAACATTAATTCCGATACAGTTGATATAAGACTTTCCTTTTTGCATTTTTTTGACGAACAATACTTTTAAATCATGTTTTGAATATACGGCACATCCGTTAGCTTTTCTTTCCTTTTTAGATGTTATTTGAGATAATAAATTAAATTTGTCAAAATGGATTTCCTCGTCTCCAAACACCCAAGTTTCAGCAAAAAGTAAAATATCTGCATTCATGTAGTTGTTGTCACAACTGATGTTTTGATAATTCTTCACTAAAGATTGAACGTTATGATACATAACTGTTATCGAACAGCTGTTTTCATCGGATAGAAACTTTAGTTCAAACGTCAATTTCGCTTCTGATCTTAAGCGATTTACTTCTGATTCTACTTCTATTACAGCATTTGTTTTTCTCGGTTGAAAAAAGTTACC
>JAQIXJ010004122.1:0-11334 GCA_034700185.1 Phthiracarus laevigatus | reverse complement strand
AATTATTAATTGTTTTGCTAAAATTTTTTATGTGCTTTAAAACATTGTTAAAAAAGTACTTCAGTGAATGTTAAGAACATTTTTATTCATTTGTAGTTTAGCTGTAGACGAGTTTACATCAAAATTTTTTTAAAGACCTAATTTGGAGTGTGTCAAACCTTGTTTTAGTTTAATAAGTAAGACGCAATACGCCAAAACTTACTCATATTTGCCCCGATATTTACATTTTAATACCAGATTATGTGACAGTTTTGAGGAAATAAACCTTTATTTTAGTGAATTTTAACCCAATTTAAGCCATTTTAGCCCTATTTAAGCCATATTTGACACTGTTTTGACTCATTTTTGACACAATTTTTTGTTGTTTTTGGCTGATTTTTGTGATTTAAAAAAGTCTACAGACAGACAGACAGACAGACAACCAGACAGACAGACAGACATTTCAAATCCATTAGCTTCCATCCTCCTCTTTCTCTCGCCCTTTCTTGCTCCCTCCGTCCCTTCCTCTTTAAAGAGCAATAAAATATTATGAACTGAATATAAAATATTTTAAATGGATGAAAATAATGTTTGGCTACCGATTTAGTGGTAGTTTGGCTTACATTTTTTTGTTAACGATAGTTAAGAATTTTAGAACAGCACAAACGTCATTACTAAAATTGAATTTGTGCAAAAACGATAATTAAGATTTTTAAAACTTTTGTACAAAGATTATCATTATAAAGGCCTATATGTTATATAAGTATCAAACATGGATAGCATGAACTTCATAACGAAAATTGGATTTGTACAAAAACGAGAGTTTAGATTTTTTTATATTTTTGTCAAAAGACTATCAGTATAAAGGCCTATAATTTATTAAAATATCAAAAATGGATAGCATGTACGTCAATACTAAAATTGGATTTGTACAAAAACGATAGTTTAGATTTTTTAAAAATTTTTGTCTAAACACTATAGGTATAGAGGCCTACAATTTATTAAAAAATCAAACATGGATAGCATGTACGTCATAACTAAAATTGGATTCGTACAAAAACGATAGTTTAGATTTTTTAAAAATTTTGTATAAAGACTATCAATATAAAGGCATATAGTTTATATAAATATCAAACATGGATAGCATGTACGTCATTAGTAAAACTGGATTTGTACAAAACCGATAATTTAGATTTTTTAAAAATTTTGTATATAGACTATCAGTATAAAGGCCTATAATTAATTAAAATATCAAACATGGATACCATGTATGTCATTACTAAAATTGGATTTGTTCAAAAAAGATATTTCAGATTTTTTTAAATTTTTGACTAAAGACTACCAATGTAGAAGCCTAAAAGATATTAAAATATCAAACATAGATAGCATGAAAGTCATTACTAAAACTGGATTTGTACAAAAACGAGAGTTTAGGTTTTTTTAAAATTTTGTCTAAAGACAACCAATATAGAGGCCTAAAAGATATTAAAATATCAAACATGGATAGCATGTAACTCATTCCAAAATTTTGCTTATTTGCTAAACATTGGATTTTGCTAATATTTTTCACAATAAATAACAATAGAAATATAAGTGATTGCATTTCGTCAATTGAGGACTTTTTATTTACATTCAAAATGTTGTAAACATGTCAGAAATTATTCATTTTTAGTCATTTTAAAAATAATTTAATTACTTTGAAAAATTATTTGTATTTCAGCTTAATTTAATTGGAAGTTTTTGAAAAAATTTTCTATATTTAGATCAAAAAGAAATAGATAACCGAAATAGTAAAAGTAAAATTAAATTTAAAGAAAAACAAAACATAAAAACAAATATATAATATAATTAATTACAAAGTTACTACAAATACTCAAGTAAAATTAGATAAATTTAAATATATTTAAAATGAAATTGTAAAAGAAAAATGAAACAGAAAAGTTTATATCATTCAACCATAATAAAAATGAACTATAAATAATTACTTAAAAATAAACATTAACACAATTAAATCTTTCAGAAAAATATACTTAAATTTCAAATATTTTTACATTAAAATCACAGTAAATAAATATGAAATATATTTTATTGGGATCCATGCGTAATGCAGATTGATTTCACATTGTTTTTAATACAATTTTTGGAAAGATTATCTTGAAAAAAATGTTAACAAAAGTTTTAAACACTAAAGTATTTATAGGTTTTGTCCTAAGATAATAAATAAATATAATTTAATATTTAAATGTATATTTCAATGCATACAACCGTTGAAATTTTTAACTTTTCAATAATTTTTAAAATTTCGTTTTGATTTTAGAGGCATTACCAATAATCTTATTTAATTCTACTTTAAAAGTGATGCAGTTTAATTATTTTTGAAAATAACTTAAAAATAACTAAAAAAGTTAGAAAGCATAGCAAATAAAGTTAAAATATAAAATTAACAGCATTAATTTATCGCATTAAATTTTATCCAAGTAGGCTGTAAAATTTTCCGATTTTTGTTCCAAGCTATTTTAGCTGAATAATAAACCAATAATGTTGATATTAGTTTAACACCAAACATTCAATGTTTCCACTGTATTAAGATTTTTTTTAACTAAATAGCTAGTGATTTTAATTCTAGAATAAACTGTGCATCCATTTTCATATTTAAATGTGGATAAATTTGTTTTGTCATAGTATTCAAATCCGGAAATTTGAAATTCTTCATTATTCCATGTTATAACAAAAACCATATAATCAGCGGCCATATATTTCATGTCGTAAAAATGCCGAAATATTATTTCTTCAGGAATTAACATTATGTTAGAAAAACTTTAAACTATCCCTAACTTTTTCTGACAGGCAGCCCAACTTAAAATCGATAGCAGCTGTTGTTCGTAATCTCTCTAATTCGTTTTCTACAAATTCTACTTTTGGTATTGATTTTGGATGTATAAATAAGCCTTTAATAAATAGGCCATTTGGTTTTCGTTCCCGATTTAATCATCCTTTCTTTTCATCCGCGAAGTAAGATTGACAACTTTATTGTCATAACACTCGCCTTCGCATTTAGCTATAGAAATTGCTTCAGCTTTAATTAATGGAAACTGAGTAAGCTTAAAACAAACATTTAATTTTCTATCGGTGATATTTGATGGTATAATTTTTCTATAAGTGTCTACGTTTGAGCATACCAATTTCATTTTCGTAAAACAATTATTACTAAAGACATAATTTAGTGTTTCAGTTTTTGAAATAAAACTTTAAAGTAATTACTTAAATCATTCAACCATATCAAAATTTACGGCATAATATCCCTTTATTATCATAAAGATCAAAAGCCTTTTATTAAGATTAAAACGTGAACAGATAGATAAACGGAAGGACAGTTAGACGGACTTACCCAAATCCATATATGTAAAACAAAGTCAGATAAAAAATCGTGAAAACAAAATTTTAAAGAATAAGTCTTATTTTTGAAGTTCTAATGAAATAAAGTATGCATTCAATTGCATTCAATTCATATTTATTAACTTCAAATGCATATTTTCGGTTTACTATGAAATAAACGCTCAGTCAAATTTTGTTGCCAATCATTTATTTGTGTTATAATAAATTTAAACATAATACATGAGATTTATTCTTGACTTTTAATTTAAAGACAGTTATATCGATAATAAATTATATGGCATGTAATTAAATTCATATATTTTAATGCATAACAGTAAAAAGCATTTTAATTACACGTTTCAATTAGTTTTCTCATAATCAAGGGTGCATTAAATTTAAAATTAATTTTTTTGTAAAAAAACAATTATGAATATTTAATGTCGTCTAAATGTCGCATAAGTAAAAATACTTCACTGTCGAGTACAAAGATATATATATATATATATCATATATAAACTTATGACTGTTCGTTGATTAATAGTAATATGTTTTATTTACCTATATTGAAATTAAAAATCATTTTTTAACAAACCAATATAAATTAATTTTATCTTTTATTATTAAATTTATTTTTAGAACTCATAAGAGCTTAAAATGTCTATTTTCCAATAAATGATGACTTTGTTGTCTTAAATGTTAGATGTTTTATATTCAAATTAAATAAAACAATCTGAAGAAAAAATGTAAAGATTAGTAAAATAATATTAATATGTGAAACTCTTATGTAAAGTTAAATAAATTTTATCTTCCAATAAACTCTCGGTGAACAATAACAATTTAGATTACATTCAGAAAAATTACCTAAACCGCTTTGACATCCTGTTAACCATAAAATTTATAAAATTAAAAAACATTAAAAACAGAATTTCAATGAATAATCTTTTAAAAAATAAAGAACTTGTGTTCCGAATAGAATATTCAATTTTTATTATATTAATATTAAACATTAATATAGAAATTAATTATATTAGTCTTTTACAGATTTTAGCAAAATTTAATTCTCTGGTTCTCATTTGGAAAATTAACTCGAAAATTGAAACTGAAATGTATTTTAAATAATTGCTACATAAATAAATGTCGTTTAAATGCAAGAATTATTGGGTTTTTTGGATGTAATGTAATTTATTTTAAGCAAACCATAAAATTTACTTGGCTATAATAAATTGATTATCCGACATGTTTCTTGTACAAAAATTTGAAATGGTATAGATTAGTTTTATGCTGAAATTTAAAATATATATTTAAGCTATGAGACAGTTTTATGGTTAATCAATTGTTTCTATTTTAATTAAACTCATAATTTTTATAATTGACAGTATAAATCTTTTTAATTACTCTACGTTTCGAATCTGACATGTTTTGTCATCATCATAAGTTTTGAACCAATTTAAAAAATTTTAAGTTCAACCTATTTGTAAAATGAAAAAAAAACAATTAAAATTTTAAAATTAGTATAAACGTTAGTAAATAAAAAATACTTTATATTATCCTATATAAGTTCTAAAATTTTAAAAAAATAGACTTCCGACAGTTCGTGGATTTTAAAATTCTAATTAAATTAATTTTTCAATTTAAGACTAAATTTCATACTTTTATTGATTTTGAAGTCTTTTATTCGTCAGTACTAACAAGATCGATAAGGTCATAATATCAGCCTGCTCTTTAAATTTTAATTCTTTAATGGTTACTCAATTTTTCCTTGACTCATTAAACTTTATTATTTTTTCTGCATTAAGATAAATATTATATTAAAGCAGAAGAAATAAAATTTAAACAAATATTATCGTTCATTGGCGGCATATGCCACTTTAATATTTAAGATGTGTTTTTCATTTTTGCCGAATATCGCATATTTTGACTAGATTTTGTGACTATTTTAAGACAGAATGTTAATATTTTTAAAGCACAAACCGGAATATGCCACTTTAACTATTAATTAAATTATGTAAATTTAGCCTAAGATTACAAACTTTGGCCAGTTTTTCGGTAATATTATGTCATTTTGAGTACGTTATAAGATATTTTGACAACAAAAAAGTGGCAAGGGCATCTCAAAATTTATTATTAATATTCATCATTATTGTCTACATTTGGTTATTTTGATAAGTTTTTTGACCATTATATCTTAGAAACCACTATTTTTGATGTAACTGTCAGCATTTGGCAATCAAGTTTTATTCTTATTTTTGATTATTAATCCTAAATTTGTCTATTTTTGCCAGTATTTTGCTATTTTAAGCCTAGTAAAAACTATTTTAGGCGAAAATAGGCAAATTCCACTACATTTTAACCTTTATTTTGGCGTATTTTGATTATTTTCGCTATATCGACGATATATGTACTTATATTGAAGGACTTTAGTCTAAATACTGTTGCTTTTTAAAAATAATTTGATAGGATTCTTACTAAAATCATTGCTTTAGTTTTGTTTAATTGTTGCATTTATTACTCGACTTTAATATAAAACAATTTGAAAACTAATAAAAAAATTATTGTTTGTTCAATGAATTTCTCCAAAGCTGCCCTAATAATAACATCAAACTCAAATAAATGTTCTCTCGAACAATTCATTAAAGGAGAACTGGAATCAGATTTACCCAAAAGTGCCCACAAGAAGAATATAATAATGTTGTTTCTACAAACGAAATGAAAAAATTGTTAAAATGAAAGTAAAATACAAGCTAAATACAATTATCTCTTAATAGCGAAAGCAAAATACGAGTGAAATAAAAAATTTTAATAAAAGTAAATGCAAAATCCAAGTGAAATCAATATTGCCGAAAATAACAGCAAAAGACAATTTATTTGACTTTTACTTTTAAAAATGTATTAAAAAGAGAAATAAAAAACAAAAGGAAAATACAAACAAAATTAAAACTTCTATTAAAAACAAAAGCAAAATAGAAGTAAAATTAAAAATAAAACTAAAAAAAGCAAAATACAATATATATAAGATTAAAACTCAAAAGCAAAAGTAAAAGAAAAGCAAAATTAAAATTTAAAAGTTAAACAACAGTAGTTTATAATTAAAAGTGTTTTTCAATTTCGAATATTGAAATACTTTACTTTACTCGAATATACTATATATAATCTCTACAAAAAATAAGTATAAATGATAGTTTGACTCAGTCTTTAAGCAAAACGAAATGCGTAGTAAATTTTAAAAAAATTAAATTCAAACTAGAAATATACATTAATTTAATTCGAATCAATATTATTGATTATTTAAATTACGGTTTAAAACAACTTTTTAAACCTTAAACACAAAAAATTTATTAAACTCCTACTAAACAGGATATTCTATTAATATTATTAAATAAACTTGAATTAAATATAAAAATTTTGAACATAATATGCATATTTTACGTTTACATGGATATTATAAGTAATTGATAATCATTCAACAACATTATTGAATGTCCATCTAAATTCGGAAAATAGTTTATATAGCCATATCCTAACTGTTTAGAGCAATTCACTAAATGAACTTAAAAATATTTTGAAATTTTTTATTTTTTTCTACACAACGCACGCATTAACCGATTTTTTAATGTATTTTTGCCAATTTTGTATGTGTTTTTTAAACTTTGCCTGTGTTTTGATTATAGATTTGCAGATTGAACAATCTAAGAATGTTTCATCAACGTTGTTATTATGAAATCTCAAATACCTTTTGAACGTAGACTTTGATTTTGTCATTAGTCCACATTCTTCACATAAATATTCGAGATCCTATAAAAATAAAAAAACCTTTCGTTAAACCTAAGCTTTTACGCTAATTGAACGTTTTCTTCGTACGTTTTTGTATGGCAAGGCTATTATAGCGTGTTAAAAAATATAAATAGATTGCATTATCTCCAGACAAACAGTAAGTACTGTACAAACATTTGTACAATAACCACGCTTTGTTCAAAACTTCTGTTTTCTCAATTTGATTTGCATTAAAAGTCAGATATATTTTTTATTGGCGGAAGAAAAGTGAAACGCGTCTTCGAATACGCGAAAGAATTCTTAGGTGTCAATGACAGAAAGCAATCAATAGTTGCAACAACAATGACCGCATAAGAGTTGAAACTTCAAGAACAAAATAGCTTAATAAGTCTTGATCGCTTAATTTATTTAAATTTTACAAGACCTTATGTTGCATTGAAACCAGTCATAATTTTTCTATATATAATTGTCATAATTTTTTTATATATAATTGTGATTTGATTTTTAATCAAAACAAGTTTGTAATTTTTAAAGAAACTAGACACATATAATAATTCAAAATACATTTTAAATTCAAAACAATCGTTTAAATATAATGAATCCAAGTTAATAAATTTCTAACTTAGTTAGACTTTGATTGCTTATTTCTAAAAAGGATTTATCTTTACTAAAAAATTAAAACAAAAGTTAAAGTATAAATAGTTTGAAAGTTTTGAAGCAAAACTTAAAAGATTCTGTTTAATAAACGTTTTAAAAACTGTAATTTATACAATATGTGTTTAACTAATTACAACAGTTTAAAATTATCATGAAATAGTTTGTCAATTTTACAGATGGCGTATATTTAGTGTTAAATTTAACTCACATTACTAATATTGCAAACTCAAAAGTGATTTTGTTGTAAAATTTTAAGTTACAATACATCCTACTCTGTGCAATTAGAGAAATAACGGTTGCAATCAAAATCAATTTTTAAGTGCATATTTAATTATATATCGTTGACATATTTCAAAAATACCAATTAAATTAATTATACAACTTGTTTTTATTCTGAAATGTTGAGTAAAATAACACTGAACATTGAGTATTGATTTAATTATCTAGTTTTAATTGTATGTGGTTTATATGTTTTTATTTTGTGTGATATAATTGTACGCGCATTACTAATTAGTTTCAATGAGTTTAATCAATTATAAGATTTAGTAGAATAATATTATGACAGTTATTAGTTGTTTGGATAATGTTCTTAAAACTTAGTACCCAATAGTCCTGAAATCAGTGAAGCACGAGACGCGAAGGATTCATAGCATAAATAGTGTTAACGTTGCTTAGTTACGTAAAAAAGCTTGTATTTTAATTATTATCAATATTAAATATGGTTAAGCCAAAAATTAACATTATAAAAAATTTAGAATAAAGATATTATAATAAGCAATAGTTTTACAGTTCAGAAATTGATTTTTCCAGATTCTTAAAACATTTGAAATTATAATTAATCACTAAATAAAATCATAATACCCGTTAAGTTAAATATAAATCTAATAAACAAACTAATAAACAAAAATAAAAGAGATCTAAAAAAACCAATTTTAAAAAACAAAATTTAAAAATTAGTTAGTTAAACTTAAAACTTACATACATTTTCATCAGTTTCTTCATAATATATACAGTTATATCATTATATTTAGTTATACACTGATACAACATATGCATGATACAAACAATACAATACTGGAATTTATTTTGTGAATAAAACATTAATGGTACACAAGTATTATACAAGTTCGAACAGAATAAACAAAATTTGGAAAAATCCTAAAAACAATTCTATGTGAAACTTTTAAAGCTACTTATAAAAAGCACGCATTAGCCTTAAACATTATTATCTTAAATCCTTTTTTTGAATTTTAATTATCATCAAACAGATATAGATTGCATTATGTAACATATTATTCTAAAGAAGATGTTGATTTAGAAATTCATCAATTAGATTTTCCTTCATATATCATTATTCTTCTGTTAATCTAAAAACACAAACTTAATAAAAACTTAAATTAAATATTAATAAATAAACTAATAATAGCTTAAGTGGATCTAAATGCTTTCATATGTAATTTTAAAGTAAGAGTTGACATTTCCATTATAGCATGAAGGTTTTTGTAGGGTGTAGCTGAAAAAGCAGAAAGTTCAAAGAACTGTGAATGTAGAATTATTTTAATCGATTAATGTATTAAACAAAAAATTTTAGTATAATTACTGATATGTTACTAACTTAATTTTGTTTCCATTAACTAAGAAAGCATTTTGAGTGTAAATGTTGTTTTTCAGACAAAAATAATCAAATATAAATGTTTTCTAACTTGAGCTTATCTAGTTTTACGATTTATTTTAAAGTAGTTTTTTATTTTCAAAAATTTAATAATTCTTAAATGTTGTAACTTATTTCTAAAACAAGATCCATACGGTAATAATATCTGACTTTGTAAAGTTAAGCTCAGTTAATATATCGTCGCAAGCTCTCTCCGTTTGCTCGCTCCCATTAGTTTATATTTTTTTTCATAAAATTGAGTTTTTACTTATAATTTCAGATTTTTACATAATACGAGCCAATAATCAATTCTATTTTTAAAATTAGTTATTATAATAAAAATGAAAACTGATTATCCGGATCGGATTTTTTGGCTATTGTCAACAGTTTTTTATCATTTTGGTTTAAATTGTTACTATAAAATGGGAAAAACCCGTTCTTATTTTTGATTTTTTTTACCCGATTTTATTATTTTTATCCAAATTGTTACTATAAAAACGGAATATCCCGTTCTAATTTTAACCAATTTTGTCTATTTTTGATATTTTTACGACACTATATATAAAAACGGAAGATCCTGTTCCAAATTTTAGATTTTTTTTATTTTTCACTTATTTTTCAATTTTTATCTATTTTTGCTTTATTTTGCCTATTTTTTAGAATTTTGGGCATATTAACATGGAAATCCCTTTATAAAAATAAGAAATCGCTTAAAGTCCCTTAATTAGAATAAGATATCACCTAAAGTACCTTAGTTAGAATAAGAAAATGGTAAAATAGCTTTATTAAAGAAAAGATTAAAATCCTTTCATTAGAATAAGATATCTGTAAATTTCCTTATTTAGAATAAGAAAATGGTTAACTCCCTTTATTATCATAAAGATTAAAATCCCTTTAATTAGAATAAGAGTGCAGACGGACAGACAGACGAACTGACAAAACCGATATTACATTTACATTTACGGAAATTTTATGTGCAATTCAAGATTAAAATTTCTAATATGTCTATTTTTGCTATTATATTATTTTTTGAATAAGAAAATCTAGTTAAAATTACTATAATATGTTACTTTTAGTGTAAAGATAATTAATTATTGGAATAATATGAATTTACAGTTTTTAAATAATAATTAATTTTATGGATTTAGTGACATCATTTTTGTAAAAGTTTATTTAAATATCAAAATTATTTTTATTATTAGAAAAAATATCTTTGGCCTTAAATTCTCTGAGGCCTTAAATTGGCCTTAAATTTGGCCAATTCTCTTAAATTGGCCTTAATAGTTGAGATTAACAAAAGATTGAAGATGGCGAGAGGTGGAAAATATAAATCGGATACATTTTCTTAACATGTTTTGTACATTACTACATTTGAAACGTACATTTGTGTATATTATGTAGCCTCCGATGCTTGGTAGAAAGATAAATTAATAAAATTTTAATAATAACATGTTTTATTCTAAAATAAATTTTCAGCTCGCTTTCTTGAAGAGATCGAGCATTCGAAAATTAACATGCATGTCCGTCTGTCCGTCTGTCTGTCTTTCTGTCAGTCTGCCGATGGAGGTGTCCGCACCATTTTGACCATTTGGTTTAGCAAATATTTTATATTTGTTAATTCGAATATTAACTGACTTTTATGACTTTTTTCAAGAATTGAAAATTTAAGAAATTAAAAAAATCAAAATAATTTTAAAATATCAAAAAATTCTATATTGTCACAGATAGACAGACACGAAACCCAAATCCAATAAATAAAAATTATAAAGTTAGCTAAAAACACAAAGCATCATTTTGGCATTATTACTCTTGATATAATTAAAGCATTAGTAGTAAGGGGAGGACATGAACCACGCTTCGCGTGGTTCAGGTCCTCCCCAAAAAGTATTTTTGGGAACACT
>JAQIXJ010004121.1:0-11335 GCA_034700185.1 Phthiracarus laevigatus | reverse complement strand
CCGTGCCATTACCGGAGCTGATCTCCAATTCCACTGCCATTCCACGGTAATGGAACTATATTTTCAATCACTAATAGGCATATATAAATGCGTTCATTAATGCAATAACAGGTTAAGGGTATGAATTAATTTTTTAGCTCACTTTGAGTAGATAAAGTCGAGCATTTTGAGCCTGTCTGTCTATTTGTGCGCAGTCTTATATTGATAAAGTGCTTTTATCAGTTGCTTATATTAATAAAGGGATTTGGCACCATACATACCATTTTGTGCTTAAAATCTATTATACTTGTGACATAAGTATGAACTAATATATGAAAAAGTGAGCTATCTATGAATGTGTCGTTCTTATTTTGTTATGAATCTATCATTTATATTAGGTTTATCAGTTATGAATCCATAATAATTGCAATTACAAACTTTTCTAATAAATGTTTGGCATTAACATGATCATTATCTTTTTAATAGAAAATACCGTTAAATTTCCCAATAATGCAAATTAATGAGTATTTATATATAAAAACAACTCAAGATATAAATAAAGTTTGCAATCAATAAAACATAGAAGCATAATCTAAAATTGCATTTAATTTATTAAATTATTTTAATCTTAGCATCTAGTTTTACACATTAAAGCGAATACAGTATATTCAACAGCGTTTGACTTTTAATATTAATTTATATTTTCAAACTTTATTATAAACTATGTAACGCATAATTCTAGATTTATAATATTAATTAAACTAATTGTTTTTATGTTTCATTAATCTGTATTTGTGTCATAATATTGTATCGCATATTTTTATATTTATTTATTAAAATAATAATTAACATCAACAGCAACTTTATTTCATTTTGGCATTTGGATTCAATGCACAATTTTTCCATATAAAATAATAGGGAAGAGTATTGTCATATTAAACCTAATCATACTTAATGTTGAATAAAATAACTGTTGAAGAAACAAATACAAATAAATATTAAAGCAAATGTGTATTTAGAATTATATTTATTGAATTTTTAACATAAACGAAATGACCTAAAATTTTTATAAAGAAATTGTGCCAATCATTTACATTTTTATTATTAGTACCGTATTCTCACTCAAAAGAGTTGTTTAGATAATTTATAAAATTTCCTATTAAATTAACAGATATATATTATTAACAGATATATATTCTGTAAATGTAATTATATATAATTGTTAAAAATTATATTATTCGTTGTCAAAGAAAGTTTTTAACAATAAAACTATAACAATAACATAGTCAACAGTGATAAGTTAATTTACAATAACCTGCGATTCTGAACCTATAATTAAGTTGTCAACATATAACAGAGAAAATTATTTCATCACTTCATTAGAAAAAATTGATTCATAAGTTTTTTCATTTTCGAATTAAACTGCATAAAAATAATCGAAAAAAAATTTCTCGAAATATTTAGACAAAATATAACGTTATATAATTAATATACTGTATGTACAATTTTGAACTATGCTTTTTTTGATTAATCAAATCAATCACAATTTATTGTATCGGCTAAAATTAATAAAATTTTATCTGTTGGCTAAAATACTTTTTTTTAAAAAAACGTTAAAGTTAATTAATTGCATATATTCATATATTTTAAAAAATAAAACAAAACATTTCGCTCATTTCAATAGCAAAAATAATCCACGCTTTCAAATTCAAGCCACTCACGGACCATATCGGCTATAATGAAATTAACTAATGGTTTTCAAAAATAGATATCCTATTCAAATGGCATTATTAACAATCAACAAATGCATTCATTTTGTTAGTTATAAGCTACAATAGCGACTTTTGTTTGTTACTAAAACATGTCTACACATCAAAAGCGCTAAAACACACTAAAATTATTACATTGATTATATTATGATTAGTAACTCGGTATTAATTCTTGTTTGTCATAGTTGTGTTCAAAGCGAATTAATTAATAAATGATAAAACGTAAAATTCCCACTCATAACAAACAAAATAGCAAAGAAAATAAAATTCGTTTAAACTTAACTTTGACCAAAAAAGAAAATTAATAAAAGAAAAAAGAAAAAAGAGAAAAAACAACCCCGAAAAAAACGAGACAAAAGTAAAAACAAAATTTAGTTGTTAACGAGGGTCACGGTTCTACCATTCAATGGTTGAGGCAAACGATAATTTTCCAGCAAATGGTTGTCGTCGATGGTCGTATTTTCCGACTTATTGCAAAAACATAGATTGCGAAACGCGGCAATCTATGGGTAAAATAAAAACGTCAACCAATATAAAAAACATTTGATATTTAAAAGCGTTTAAGCAGACAAACAGAAAAACAAAAACAACAAAAAACAAAAAGCAATATTATTCTATGGTATGGCTATTTTTAATCACTTGTTCATCCGTGCATTCGATGGGCTGTTTGAACACAATCCAAGTAACTGATTCGTAGAGCGGCGGTGTTGTCAATGAACCCAAGTATGTATAGAAAGTGCGGTTTTCTAAAAACAAATAAAAAAAGGTTACGAAAAAAATTGGTTAAATCGCGTTTTTATCGATAATAAATGCGCAATGTTTCGCGTATCGCATATCTCATACAGACATTAGTCAGTTACGAGCGACTATTAGACGCCAGTCAGTGCGTATAACTTTGATTAACTGAATAAAATGACGCTATCAAACTGGCGTCTGAATGTCTATCATAACCAACTGTCTGGTGCGGGATTATTACCTGGCAGTAATTTTTCGATATTAATATCTTGTGCAACGCTGGCGACGTCCCCTCTGAACGTAATATCGTTGATAGGCGCCAGTATTTTATTTAATTCGTCATTAGGGGTGTCGCTTGGCTGGAGAAACACGCCCAACACCGCTAACCCGTTGTCGCTGGACATCGCTTCTGCCGGACTGTTAAACAGTTCCGTATTCCAGTGGACAAAGTGTAGCTTGAAATGCGAATAACAAAATAAAATTTTGAAAAATTAAAATAAGTATAAATAAAGAGGCCATATATTAAGTGCCCATATGTTATAAGTTTGTTTCGGTCTATTCATCGATAGGGCTTTCGTTTCGCAACAGTCGGCGCACATCATTGGCCGTGATATGGTCTATTGGTTACTTAGTCTAATACATTCATAAAACAGTTAAATAAGAGAGTGACTTTCAGTGAGAGCCCGGCTAGCTCAGTCGGTAGAGCACGAGACTCTTAATCTCGGGGTCGTGGGTTCGAGCCCCACGTTGGGCGCACGCAAAATTTTTTTTTATCGCTTTCTCTCATCTCGCATCTAACGGTTTAAATTATGTCATTGTCATGCATACAAATATTAATTATACCATTAGTAATGTTATAATACCCGCTTGGTTTTAATAATTAAAACGTGTGCTACAATTACATTAGGCTTAATGATTTTTTTCAATTCAAACTCCATTAATGTTTAATAATAATTTTCAATAAGTTAGAGCGCATTTTTGTGGCAACTATTCCGCTACACACACACACCTCAACAAATTTGCGTAATTTGCTTGTCGTTAAACAAAAAAAACAAAAACATCTATAGTTTAGATCATTTTCTCCCAATTCATTCATGTTTTTTTTAGTTTCTTTTATCTTTTTATATTTTTATCACGCGTTATTTAGCATATGTCAGCGATTGCTGACGAAAAAAAAACTGAATAGTCACGTACATATGCGCAGTAATTTGCTATAATTTGCGTTTACGAAGTATTTCTGTTAGTGTCTACGGGAATAAACATAATATTAAAACATGTTTATTCATTCCGGTATTGCGCAACATTTATTTGATTGGCTTCCATAACCGTTTCAGTTAATCAGTTATTGATATGCGAGCGGACTCGCAGTTTAATTAAGCTTCCAATAGAAAAACAGCTTTTATTTAGTACTGGCACTGAATGTAGGTATAATAAAAACCGGGGAACTGCTAACGAGTTCTAGAATTAATTCCTCTTATTTCGAAAAATAGTTTTTCCAATTAACAAAAATTCCTGAATAAGATTCTATCCAATTCATTAAATAGATAACTGGTTTTTATATCAATACTTCCAGTATACGATATTAGATCGGAATTTTATTTAATGTAAATATCAAGGCAGCTATTATTTGATTTTGTTGCGGATGTTTCATTATTTATACAGTCTGTATTAGCATTCAGTAAAAAAAAGTAAATTTTTCAAGAATATCAAATCTACTGCAGAGTACATTCAGCTAATGTTGTTTTCCTCTTTGTTACTTGCGCTTTGATGCACAACTATATTAAGGAAGTCTGGATATTATTTCAGGATTTTTTTTCTGTTTTGTTTCCAAACGATGTTCAGAATGTTATTCTAAATTTATTTTTTACATTGATTTTAAGCCTAGTAACTAATATCTAACCCACATCTGTAATACGGTATATGTTTATATTTTATCTGAAAACAAATTGACATCGCGTTAACAGTTAAATTAATTAACTTTTACAACTTCTTTCAATTATACATTCTGAAAGGGTATCAATTTCCTCAATGTTTTGATTTATTCGTTAATTGCCAAATGGGTGTTATATTTATGCTAACAAATAAAATTGACAAAAAAGCACGTACTTCTGCGGCATAACTTTTTCCATCTACTGTATGCTCGGAACCGACATTACAGTCTTTACCCCAATGACAGTGAAATTGGGCCAAACGATAAGTGTGTTGCAATGGACCGCCACTTAATGCTAAAAAAATTAAATTTATGAACCTATTATGAACGCACAATAAGTTTGATAATTATTAATGTATTTTTTCGAAACACATATACTTCAATGTGTTAATGAAATAAATAAATATACGAAATAATAAGTGGAAACAGAGCTTTGAAAAACGCAGGGTCAGCGGAGAGATGTGTAGTTTTAACAAAATCAATACGTTTTTTTATATCCAGGATATTGTAATAACAATTTCCTTCTCCTGTCATTAACAATATATATTTTCTACTGTATCATTAATAAATTAATTAAATAATTTGTTTTTTTTTCGTCGAACAAAAATAAAGAAAAAATCATCGATTTTTCGATCCACTATAACTTACACGTTTGAAGGGCCAAATTTTCGGGAATGTCTACCTTCCAACCATGACCAGTGTTCTGAATGTTGAGACTAGAAAATAGAGGAGGGTAATCGATTCGCAATGGACTGAGGTCAGCGCTGCATTCGCAAGACACGCAACCATTTGTGCAGATATCAATGGGCGATTGACGTTTGCCATTCCGGGCAATGTCGAAACTTTGTGGCCATATTTGTGGACCTATGCGTTAGAGATGAGAATTACTTTTTTTTATTGGGGCTGAATTAATTATTTATTAGCAAATTTTGACATGTTTTTCCCTCGATAATTATCAATTATTAATGCGCGGCTATAAATCATTGATTACATTATATATTAAGAAAAATTCGTTGATAACTGGAGTTGAATTCCGATTAAAAATATTATCATTTTTCGTTTAGCGGCAATAAATTTAATCGCTGCTGAGTTATTACAGAAAACTTGTTTTCGAACGCAAAATATTTTATTAAAACAAACTTGACGTGTAACTTAATAATCGGGTTGACTGGCATTATTTATTGATTTACAATAATAATCGGGAATTTTTATTCGATAAGACTACGAGAAAAAATATGTTAGGCATATTCGAGCGAACGTATATAATTATGATCCTAGTTATTCCGTAATGCGTGTTACCATTTGTAATAAAAAAGAATTATTGGCTGCGAAAATATAAAACTGATACATACGTTGACAGGTTAGACATAATCCCATAATAGCGATGTGAGGTTAAAAATAATTTTTTTTGCTGATAAACCCCAATAGACTTAAAAGATAAGCCGAGAAAGTTTTTATAAGCTATACGCTAATAAGCATTAGATAGCGTGTGAAATGAATATAATAGTTTTAAACAAACCACATCTTTATCGCTGAGAACAGACATTTAAAACCAGATAAGTGTGGCAATAAAACATTTACTAATTCACTAATGTTTTATTAGTAATTTCATTTATTTAACCACTGTTTTAGTGTTATATTTAACGGTATAAGCAATATATTAATAACTGATGTTCGCAGTATGAAACAAAATTAAACGCATAAATTTTTAATTAATATCGAATAGAAAGAAATTCATATTTTTCCGTAGAGTTGGTAATTTTTTATTTATTGAAAAATTTCAAAACACCTGTTAGTTTACGCAATATTTGTTTAGCAAAAAACGTAAGTAATTACTTGGGGTTTTTGCCTCAGCTTTGGCCGCATAACAATGACTTAAAATACTTTATAGTATTTTCTTTAAAGTCATTTCAATTTTTATTTGCGCATTTGCATTAAATAATAATACTAGTATGTTAGTGGAAACAAATAGGTTTTGTGACATTTATGCAAAAATTACACAAATATAGCATTACCTTTCGGTTAACTATTGAAAGAAACATATTTTTAGTAATAAAAACTTATTTGACTAAACTCGCGAATATTGCAAATATTGCGCAAATAAGTTTGTTTTGCTTGCAAACGATATCGAAACTTCAAAACATAATTAACTTTGAAATTATTATTGTGAAAATATGATATTATTGTGAAAGGAAAACCGAAATAAAACGATTACAAGTTAAGGGGCGTAATGATTAAGGTATATGCAAAAGAAAATAGAGAGAGAAAAAACAACATTAAAAGAACAAAAAACATCATTTAGTTCAGCGTATAAGCAAAGTTGTTTTATTTTTTTACAAGTAGTTTCAGTAATAGACAAACGGTTCGTTCAGAACAATAGCGAACAGTAGATGCGAAGAGCAATTTAGTTGGAATATTCGAACTACCATTACTCTATATAGTCATCTACATTGTTGAAAATTAAATTTATAGCATTTCCGTAGTTCGAATAAAAATCAATGCGATCCACAGTAGCAGAACATGAGCGCATCGAAACATACATACGCAAAAAAAAAATAAAATAAAAAACAATACGGGCTGCGAAAGGATACGATTAAGCGCGAGAAAGAGAGCGAGCGTAGAAAATAATCTATTATCGTTACCATTATGTTCACAGTATCCCCAATCGGCTGACATTATTATTATTATTTATAATTATGGTTTAAAAGGCACTTTAATTACAGAAGACTACTTTCTCTTTTCGGAAGACTTGGTTATAGCAAAATAAAGCACTCGCACACACGCACACACAGACACGCACACACCCAAAAAAACTAAACACTTAAAACATTTATTTCAAAATAGATATATATATATATAATATATATTTTATTTATCTTCTCATTTACTCAATTTTTTTCTCTTATCATCGCGCATAAAACGCTAATACCAGAGATATTTATACACCACACAACTGGTGTTAGAACGCCTGCGCTAAGGAAACTGCGCTTCTCTCGTGGTTAACACGGAACTCTTTTCTGTCTCTCTCTCACTCTTTGATAGCAGCGTATTTTACGTGATCGTTTGCGTCACAGCCAACACTTGTGCTTCACACGCACACAGATTTTTTATTTTCATAGCAACGCACATGCACCGTGAATTAGTACATGATTTATATGTATTGCCGGGTAAATCTGTTGAGATTTTTGATTGAAAGTTTGGTTTTTTTGATTTGCCCGTTTCAACTAATTATTATCTACATATGGTATGCATAAAATAACCGTAAATGTTATTTCCGATTAAATTAAAACGCTTGTAATAGCGTAGTGAAAAGCGGATTCATAATTAAGATAATTTTGTTTTTTCACTGATGCGATATAACTGAAGCGAAAGAGTCGCGATATGCAAAATCGTAAACTAATAAATCACAACATCATGGTTTAACTAAAAATATAAATATAAACTAGTAGTGTTCTGAATGCAAAAATCCAAAAAAGAAAAAACTGCAGGAAAATATGATATTCAAGGTTATTGTGACAGATTTATCGTAGAAATTTGTTTTTTTTTGGTTCAAATTAAGTAGTGAAATGGCATTGGAGAGCGAAAGATTTTATTTAAAGAATAATTCATGTCACTTTATGCAAATAAAGTCGCCAGAAATGCATAAAAATTCAAATAATTTACAACACGCTCGTTACTAACGTTAGGTCCTAGCGCTCAACAAAACTACACTTATTTTTGTTACGATCGCCCTACCTATGTATAAAATAGTTGTTTAAATAAGCCCAATTAAAAGGTCAATATTCAATCCGATTGTTAGTCAGTTTTCAAA
Organism: Phthiracarus laevigatus; assembly: GCA_034700185.1. NCBI lineage: Eukaryota > Metazoa > Arthropoda > Arachnida > Sarcoptiformes > Phthiracaridae > Phthiracarus > Phthiracarus laevigatus. The sequence goes on along the minus strand of JAQIXJ010004121.1, from coordinate 3,111 downwards.
TTATATGCGAAAGATTAGTATAAATATTTAAATTCGAAGTAATAATCTTCTTGTTCATCGGATTCAAAATGTATGCGAAATAAAGAAAAAATTTGTTCAAAATTTATGTTTTACTGTTTTAGTTATTTGTGAATTCTTTATTTTTCTTTCTTTGCTAATATTTTATGCGAAAACATGCATACTATGTTAGCGTTGGATTTAAAATTTTTGCAAATGCAACAAATTTCCATTAATTTGAAATTTATAAATCCGAAATAATGATATTTATCTGTTTTTGATATTTATCATATACGCCTAAACCAAGTTCTATGCATAATCCACAACCCGTTCTTGAATTTTAACAATTCTTTAACGTTTAAAGGCTTTTCAAAATTTCATTTTCAATTTTATTATTAACTTAAAAAATGTTAAAATCGAAATTGGTTGGAAAAATTTAGCCTTTTATTAATTTTTTAGTGTCAATGGTTTGGTTGGAATGTGAATTTTTTTCTTATCGACGGTTTATCTAATAAAATTTTATGTGGTCATAAACAGGTCTCTTTTCACTAATACTTATTTCAATAGCGGGACTTATTTCACGCGATCGAGTTAGCGGCAGACCTCGAACTACTAAGTTATACTCTCAGTTTTATTTACAATAAATTTTTAGTCAAACTTAAACGGAATTCAACGCAATTATGATTCACGTGCTGATACAGTTATTAGCAAATATATAAAACTAAATATAAATATAGATAGCGGTATATTTAACAATAAAAATGAATTTATTGCTACATAAAACATAAAATACATGTATATATTAAAACGTAAAGAAACTTTTACTGCTTATTTTAATGAAATGCAGTAAATTGCGAGAGAAGTGTACGACAATTTATAAATAACTAATAATTCTCGATTATCTTAACTATTATTACAATTTTACGTTGCATGCATGAAATATTCTTGAAAAATTTTAATCTAAATTTTATAAAATTAAAATAATTATAAGTATATATACTAGAAATATCCACTTTATTTATTTTCCGTTGTACCGTATAAACTGCTTAGTGTCCTCTTAGTGGTTGTGTGGGTTTGTGTGTGAGATCGGGAATTCTATTAACACTTAAAGATTTCGGGTGATCCTTGGTATCCGTTTTTTATATATTTTATGCAATTATTCATAATAAGTTAGTTTACAGAAATCATAAAACTTGTTTAAAAGAGTTCGCGATTATTTTAAGCATACCCTGTACTTTAATTGTTGCAATCAACCAACTTATCGCAAGCATGTGATCTCATTTAAGATTATTCTTTGATTCAAGTAGAAGACTTAATAGCGCTTTGTGATACGTTTGATAATTTAAATTATTTTAACTGTTCCATAAAATAGAGCTAAAAACTACCATTAAATTGTTTTTTATTGGGGCGAGATTTAACAAAATTTAGCGTAAAGAACATGCTATACATAATATACTATATAATAAAATTAAGTGTAATCAGATAGTTGAGATCTGAGCGTGGAATCTTCACCGATAAATCGTATCCATTGACTGGAAACAATTTATTGGATAAAGCATTTTACGCATTGCATTAATGAAACATTTTATGAAATAATTTTAAAACAGTTTTTACGTTATAATCCTTTTTCGATACGGGTAAATCTTCCAATCGAAAAATAGATAATGTTGTTTATTTTTCAACTAAATGAACTACAATTCGCATCGATTCATAATTAATACCTTTCTCGTAATCTTTGCCAAAACAATTCAAATATACTTGTCTATTCGCTATCGAACTTTTTGTATTTTGAACTTTTGCACAACTCTTTCAATTTAACGTTAAGTAAACCGAAGCAATCTAGTATAAAGTTCCGCATAAAAATAATATTATATCAATTACAAGAAAGGATATAAAAATATAAATAAAACAAGATCGATACGGTCATAATATCTGATTTTGTAAAGTTCGTTTCAGTTAGTTTGGTCGCTTACATACTTCGAACGCTCGCGCCTATTATTTTATATCATTTTTATGTTATATGTTATACAGTGTATAAAACGGCATATGCCCCGAAATTCGTGTTCTATAATAAACTAGTAAATACCACTTAAGTAAAGATTAAATCACATTAAGTATTTCATTAGCGGAAATGAAAATTAAGTTTTGAATTATATTTTGTCATTTAAACCAGAATATTGCATACTTTGAGCCTGAAAACCCCTTTTTAACAGCAAAGAGTTGCATATGCCACTGAAAGCTTAACCCAAATTTTGGTCAAATTTGCAGAATTTTGTTAATCTTTAACTCATTTTAGCCCATTTTGAGCCTTTAAATATCTTTTTACATTAATTAATGACATATTCCACTGAAATTTTAACCTCTATTTTGACCATTGTTGCCGAATTTTGCTTATTTTGACCATATTTCACCTAAATTGACCTGTTTTTGTGTCGATTTAGACCCGATTTTTGTCTTTTTGAAACTATTTATTGTCTTTTGACCAAATTATTGTCAATATTAGCCTGAAAATCTCTTTATTAAAATCCCTTAATTAATGGTTAAAATCCCTTGATAGGTTAAAATCCCTTAATTAACATAAGAAATCGGTAAATTCCCAATATTAAAGTAAAGATCAAAATCCCTTAAATAATATAAAGAGAGCGCAAACAGACGGACAGAATAGTCAAATCCATATATCTGACTAACTTATAAAGTCAGATAAAAAACAAATTCACTATACTATCAGTTATCTCTTCGCAAAGCACGGGTAACCCTTGCCAATGGGTAACACTGTTTGTATTTGCTTTCATACACTTATAGAATTGTTAATGAATTAAGTTATTTATAGTATTACATAGATAACATTAACTTAAGTATTCACATTTCTTTTTCCAGTTCTCCAATGTAGTGATGATGGTTTAGAGCCTGAGAGCCTCTGGAGCCTGAACCTCCGGTTCGGAGCCGGGCTCAGGTTGTTAATATAGGATGAGGCTCGGGTTCGAGGTTCTTACTTTTTGAAGCCTGAGCGTGAGGTTCGAGGCTCAGGTTCTAATTTCAAGAGCCTGGAGCCTATGTAGAAAGGCTCTAACTTTTAAAATAAACAATAATAACATTTCTAACGAATATTTTACG
>JAQIXJ010004120.1:0-11337 GCA_034700185.1 Phthiracarus laevigatus | reverse complement strand
ACTGTTTATCAAAGTGGCATATGCCGGTTTTTCAAGTGAGATTTGCTGTTAATGAAAGTGGCATATGCCGGTTTTGGCTATAATATCGCGTAGAACCCGGAATAGTTGCATATGACCGAATTTCAAATGACATATACTGTTTATCAAAGTGGCATATGCCGGTTTTTCAAGTGAGATTTGCTGTTAATGAAAGTGGCATATGCCGGTTTTGGCTATAATATCTCGTAGAACCCGGAATAGTTTCATATGATCGAATTTCACATGACATATACTTTTTATCTAAGTGGCATATGCCGGTTTTTTCAAGTTAGATTTGCTGTAAATGAAAGTGGCATATGCCGGTTTTTCAAGTAAAAACTGCGAAATATTTATATTGAAAAACTATATTAATAGGCGTCTTTTTATGCTTTCTTTTCTTAATGAAAACTGATCCTTTAATAATTTTAGAACGATATTGTTGTGATATTACTTCAGTGAGTGTATCAAGAATATCAGATCATTTATCATTTAGACTTCGTAGAGTAAAGGTCACGCAATTTTGTTTCAATTTTAATTAGTTTTTATATGTAAGATAGAAGAAAGCGTAACAAAGAGAGAATGAAGGTATTGAGAGCGAGAGAAGATTATAGGAAAAAGGAGAAAGAAAAGGACTCATTCGCGCATAAAATAGCACGTCAAGACCCGGATAGGAGACGCGAAGAACATTATAGAGACACCAATGCGCATATTACAGCACTTCAAAACCAGGATAGGAGGCGCGAAGAACAGGAAAGAAATACGATAACGCATATTACAGTACGTCAAAACCAGGATAAGAGGCGCGAAGAACAATATAGAGGCACCAATGCGCATATTACAGCACGTCAAAACCAGGATAGGAGGCGCGAAGAACAGGAAAGAAATACGATCGTGCATATTACATCACGTCAAGACTCGGATAGGAAACGCGAAGAACAGGAACGAAATACGAGCGTGCATAGAATGTCAAGACTTAGTATAAGCGCCAATATTGATTTCGAAGAACTTCGCAAACAATACGAGTTCAATATTAAAAATGGACCAACAATTATTTGTGACAGCTGCAACGGTTTTTGGTTTGCCTCTTCAATAACAAAAACAAATGCGAGCAAATTCTATAAGAAAGGATGAAGTCAAGTGTTTTTGATTAGTGTTTTTCCAAAAATTGCAACAGACGTTAAGTTATGTCAATCGTGCCATCGGGATGTAGTTCAGGGTAGGATACCAAAACTTTGTTCGAAAAATGGTTTCCAGTTTAATCAATTACCTCTCGAACTACAAAACCTTACAACACTTGAAGAACGTATGATATCACCACGCATTCCGTTCATGCAAATAAGATCGCTTGGCGTTGACAAACAGTATGGGCTACAAGGCAATGTTGTCAACATACCTGTATCCGTTGATACATCTGTGAGTTTTCTTCCGCGAACTTTTAACAACACTCATACAGTTCAAATCAAGCTTAAAAGGAAAATGATTTATGTCACATTTAAAATTTGAAACAGTCCGTCCATCAATTATTATAAATGCACTGAAATATCTTATTTCAACTCCGCTATATATCGCTGGAAATATCAGTGTAACTGATGCATGGATTTCAAATCACAACAATGAAATAGAAGATTTTATCATTCATGAAGAAGATAAAATAATTGACAAACTGTTAGACGAAACAAATGAAATGGAATGGGAAGAAGTGGATGAACCAGATAATGTGATTTCAAACTCAACGTTATGGCAAGATAATAGCACGGCCATATCGTTTGCACCTGGAGAGGGTAATCATCCACTATCGCTATTTAAAAACACATTTGTCGAGGAACTGTCTTTCCCATCCATTTACGGAGAATACGAACGAAAATATTCCCACGCATCATATGTTGATTCATGTAAATGGGAGCTTCGTCATGAAGATAGGCGTTGTTGTAAAACAGATAAAATCTTCTTTACGTACAAGAAACGTCAAATTAAAATGTTAACAGAACAAAAAAATCTTCTTTTGCGAAAAACACGTAGAAATCAATCAGTTACTGCCGGTCAGCTTTTGAACAATGAATTTGTTAATGGCCTCTGTAAAGTTGATGACGGGTATAAGTTTCTTAAAGTCGATAGATCATCTCCAGTGTCTTGGCACTGGAGTGAAGTGTTAGCAATGATGCGTCAGTTAGAATTGCCTACACTGTTTGTGACGTTTTCAGCTGCTTAGACTAAATGGATAGAATTAATTGTGATTTTGATGAAAACAGTCAGAGGTATTCACATTAAGGAAGGAGATGCAATGAAAATGGATTATCATTAAAAATGCGAGTTAATTGGCAGAGATCCAGTAACTTGTGCGCGATATTTCGGTAAACGCATTTGAGAACTATTTAGGGTTCTCGAACACTCAAAAGAACCATTCCATGATAATCCAATTATTGGTTCATATTTACGCGTCGAGTTTCAACATCGAGGTAGTCCACACGTGCATTGTTTATTGTGGATGAAAAACACTCCATTTTACCAAAAAGGAGAAGGTTATGAAGAATGCATCGATTTTATAGACAAATACATCACATTAGAAAGTTCGAACTTGGACAGTGAGTTACAACCATAAATAGCACTACAAACACACCGACATTCATTTTTCTGTAAAAAGTTTAAAGGTAATGAAACAGTGTGTCGGTTCGATTTACCACAATTACCAGTTCCATACACTATGATTCTTGAACCATTGGAATCTAACGTTAAAAAAACAGTTATAACAATGAGTTCAACAAGCTTAAGGATAGTTTAAAGAACACCCAATGTTTTGAAGATTTTCAATAATTTTTAAAATATAACGGCATCACAAAGAAAGATTACATACTTATTTTAATATCTCAGCTAAAACACCCCAAAGTTTTTGTGGGAAGATGTTTAGCTGATATAAAAATAAATAACTATAACAGCAGAATTCTTAAAATGCATCGAGCGAACATGGATATACAGTTCATATTAGACGCTTACAGCTGCGTCCAATACATTCTAAATTATTTGAATAAAGCTGAAAGAGGTATGTCAAAGCTACTTAAAGAAGCAGTTGAAGAAATAAAATCGGGAAATTTTAGTGTTCGCGATCGTTTGAAAATTATAGGTGACCGTTATTTAAACGCAACAGAAGTTAGCGCTCAAGAAGCGGTATATCAGCTTCTGTCTATGGATATGTCTCGTTGCAGCCGCACGCATGTTTTTATAAATACCGGAGAACAACAAGAACTGTACACATTGGTAAAGTCAGAATGTCAACTAAAAAGCATGGATGAAAACTCAAGGGATATATATCAAACAAACTCCATTGAATATTACTCTCATCGACCCGAAAATCTAAAAAATATTTGTTTAGCTGATTTTTTAGCAGAGTTTAACAGACATAAAAATAGAACACCTAATGAGTTATCATCTAGCATTATTAATGAGGAAATGGACGAAAATGAAGTAGAATCAGGAGAAATATATTCTATGAAAATTAATCGCGGTTATTTAGAGAAACGGCGCAAAGCAAAAATCATTAGATATAGACGATATAGCTTAAAAACCGACGAACAAAATTACTACCGAGAACAGTGTATGCTGTTTCTGCCGCGGATTGAAGAAAATAATTTGATAAATGTTGATATAAAGCAAAAATTCTTCACAAACATCGAAACTATAAAAACAAACTATGCTAAGTATAAGCAAAATACGATTTAAAACATTTTGAGGACGAGTTTAAAGAAATAGAAATTTCTATTGAAAAAGAAGATTTGCAAGAAAATGACAACAAATTTACTGTTAACAATATTGAAAATAACGCTACTTACAGTCTTCGTGAAGATATAAGTAATGCTTTACCTAAAACAACAGTTGAAAGATTTCTCACGCCATAGTGCATCACAGATGAAAATTATAACGAACTTATGTGATCGCTCAACTTGAAGCAACGGCTATACTGTATGGATTTATTGTCCCGTTTCAAAACATCAAACAATCAACAATTAAATGTAATATTTGGTGGTGCAGGTGTAGGAAAGTCTAAATTGATAACAGCTATAAATCAATCACTGCTAAGAATATTTAATAATGAACCAGGAGCTCGGCCAGATTCAATTAAAATTTGTCTATGTGCACCAACAGGAAAAGCCGCATTAATATCGGAGGAATGACTTTGCATTCAACATTTTCACTACCAGTCAACCAGTGTAAAACAGATATCAAAAGTTTAAGTGCCGGCTTACAAAACTCTCTCCATTGTAAACTTCAGGATTTGAAAGTGGTTGTTATCGATGAAATATCCATGGTCAGTATAACAATGTTGAAACAAGTTGATTTTCGTTTAAAGGAAATATTTCAATCTACTGTGCGCTTTGGTGGGTTATCTATAATTTGCTTTGGTGATTTTAATCAACTTAGGCCAGTTCATGATAAATTTGTTTTCCAGTCAAACACTAGCAAATATGATTCATTGTTCGAAAACACACTTTGGGAACCTTTCAAAGCATTTGAGCTAACAGAGATAATGCGTCAAAAAAATGATCTATTGTTTGCCAACGCTCTTAACAACTTGGCTGTTGGACAATGTACGACTAATCATATTGAATTGTTAAAATCAAGGCAGTTAAACAACTTGCAAATACTTCCACCTTTAGACACAATTCGTTTTTCAAATCTAATGATGAGGTTGATTCTTATAACAAAATGGCAATGTTGAAGAATAAAAACACCGAACACGTTAGCAATGCTGATGATATAGCTTTGGGTGACGTATCTGCAGATGTTAAAAGTTATGCATTGAATACTGTCAAAAATCTTCATAGTACTTAAACTCTAGGTTTACCATCAACAACTATACTAAATGAATGCACGATTTATATGGTCACTGTTAAAGTGGATGTCGAAGACGGTTTTGTTAATGGAGCAAATGGTATTTTAAAGAAAATATAAACCGTTTTTGATGAACCAGTAAGAGTCTGGATAGTTTTTTTTGATGGAAACGTTGGTAAGTTAACTAGAATCAAGTTCGCAACTTTAATGAAACTTTGCAAGTATGAAGATAACTGTACCCGATGGAAATGATAACGCGAGAAATAGCACCAATGAAAAATCAAAACGTTCGAGTTAGACGCACACAGTTTCCATTAATTCCCGCAGAAGCAATAACTATTTATAAATCTCAAGGTCAAAGTTATGACAGTGTTGTTGTTAAACTGTCTAAACGAATGATGCGTTCTGAAGTTTACGTTGCTTTGAGTCGTGCTCGAACGTCAAATGGATTGTTTATTGAAGGAATGTTTGATCAGCCATCTGAAACCCCTAGTGTGCTACTAGTGGAAAACGAGTTAACGCGATTAAGATCAACAGCTGCCTTATCATTTACTTATCCGTTTCTAGCAACACTTAAATCTAGTGGAATTAAATTAATATACCATAATGTTAAGTCACTGAGAAAACATTATGATTATATTCGATGCGATCCAAACTATATGGAAGCTGATTTGATGTTATTTGTTGAATGTTGGACTTATTCTTTCGATTCATTCGCTTTTCCAGGTTTTAAAATTTTACATGGCAATAACGCATCAATGAACTGCAAAGCTTCAGGTAGCGTAGTCTACACTAAAAACGAGGGAAACATATTGTTCGAGTTTTCATCAAATGTGAGCATTGGTCACATTGAATGTATTGGTTTTAAAGTTAAAAATGTGACTGTTCTTTAAATTTATAGTTCACCGAAAAACGATTTGCATAACTTGATCAAAGATATCGATAACTGTTTAAAGGGCGTTAACAACGAAGTGGCATATGCCGGTTTGGATTATACTTTCGTTGGAAACCCGAATTTTATTGCCATTATTTTAAATGACATAAATTGTTCATCCAATTGTCTTATACCAGTTTTCAAGTGACATATACTGTTTATAAAAGTGGCATAAGCCGGTTTGAACTATATATTCATAGGAAACCCGAATTTTATTACCTTTATTTTAAATGAATTGCTGTTTATCTAAGTGGCATATGCCGGTTTTTCCAAATGACACAAACTGTTTATCAAAGTGGAATATGCCGGTTTTTATCATAAAAATAGTGAATTTTAGGCTCAAAATGGTAAAAAATTACCAAAAAATAACTTTTCGAATTATGCAAAGTTAGGCTAAAATGAAAAAATTTGATTAATAATAAAAGTGGCATATGCCGGATTTTGCTGTAAAATATGGATTTGTTTTTCTCAAAATGGGCACAAAATCTAGTCAAAATAGGGGAAATACGGAAAAAATATCAAAAACTAAAGTGGTATTTGCCACAAATAAGCCATATTAAAGTGATTTGTTTATATTTCATCTACTTTTTACATAATGTTTAACTTATAACCGAAAATATAAAATTATGGGAGCGAGGGAACGAAGAGAGCTACCATAAACTATCTAATATTTAAACAGCAAAGTCAGATATTATGACCGTATCGATCTTGTTTTCTTATCAGTTACTTCGATTAATGCCATTATCTAAAGTTAAAATCATATAATTATTTATTAGAAATATATTTCATAAAAATAACTGAACATAAACTTCGGTAATAAATTTCTGACCATAAACTTTGAAAATTATTATTTTATACCATAGAAAAAGTAAAAATCGCTAGAACTTAGAAGTGAATCTCGTGATCATGGTTTACGATTACCTTAAATGCATTGATGTAATGCTTCTTCGATCGCATAATATTTACGTATAGAGTTGTCAGTAACTTTGATGCTTTTTCCACTTCGCGACAAATAGACGAAGTGAGCGAACAAATCGCTAAACTGCATACGCCAAGTAAAAGTTCACCATAAACGATTAACAATCTAAACAACCAAAACGTGTTTGTGAAAAATATTGAGTACAATATGAAGCAGTGGACAACTAGAAGATATATGTAACCGAACAGTATAATGAGTGACCAATAATTTGCGTTATAATCGTAGACTTCTAAGTATATCGAACGCAACAAATAATTAATTTCATTGACAAAATACTTTCGTCTATGCAAATACGAGTAAATCAATTCGTTTGTTTTACGGATTTTTAATCGCATAATAGATAGAAATAAAGACCAGTATAATAAACGTAACTAATAAAGTAAAAGTTTGCCAATGCTTGCATTACCGATCATGGAATTACGAAAAGAAAAATTTGGGAAATATTTTAATGATAGCCTAATAGTGCAAAAGTTGCCGTGAAAACTAATAATGGAAATGCATATTTTAACTCGAGATCGAAAAAAATGTATAAATATTTAGCCCTTTTGATGTAAGACTGGGTTTGTTTGCCATTCGGAAGTCCGATACTATTTTGTGTACACTTTCCGGATAACATATCGAATGGTTTCATAAATGATAGTTTAATGCCACGATTATATTGCCATATATTAATGTATTGCATTATAACCAAAAAACTATACGATGTTAGTGCTATAAAATTAATATAATTTCTCATTTCGAAGTAAAACATGGCGTCACCGATCATTATTCAGAGATCCTTATTTTCGGCATCAATAAATAAACACATTGTAAACTTAACACTAAACAATATATTAATTGCGAGCACAAGTTTTGGATTAAAAATTAATTGTCTAGGTTTTGTTCCGTAAGGGAATAATGATAAACCTATTAAATAGAAATGATTTCCTGATTGATTTTGATTGCCTTTGAGTTTATTGAGTTCAATCGAACTTTCATTGAATTGTATTGTTTTATGAAAACTTGATTATTTCGAGTAGTTTCCATAACTTAAAATGCTTTAAAATGAAACTTTATAAGCTTTTTGCAATAAAGTCACTATAGAATATCGAAACTTTCATTATAAATATAAACCTGAAATACCTATTCTTTATCTCCGTGTTTGTTTATATTTTTGATATTTTTAAACAATTATTTATAAATACGATAAAATGTTAATTGTAGAAACGTGTTGTCAAAATTTCCGTTAAAATTGAATGTTCTAAATTTGAATTATTGATGATTTTCTCAATTCATTTTTTTTTCGAAGAATTCCTTAGTTTATATAATATCGGGCAAATATAATAAATAAGTTAGGAAATATTTATTTTGAAATATTACGTTTAAGTTTGACCTTTTTATAAAATATAAGAGGGAGAGAGAGAGAGAGAGAGAGAGAGAGGGATGGATGGATGGAGAGGCATAGAGAAAGAGTGGGTGTGGGAGGGATAAAGAGTGAGAGAGTGAGATAAGACAAAGGGAGGGGAATAGAGGAGAGAGAGAACAAAGAAAAGGAGATAAAGTAGATAGAAATGGAAAATTAGTTTTATGGCATATTGAAAATTTGCGATTATATAATCGGTTTGTCAGTGTGACAACTTCCCCCTCCCCGATTCACATATTACTTTCCCAAACGATTCCCTGATCCCAAGATTCCCTCGTCCATAATTTGCTAATCCCAAATAATCAGCGTGTCCCAGAGGGGGGCTGGAGCAGGGACAATTAATATTTAAAGAATATCACTAGTCTTAGTTTGTTTGAAAGTCAAAGCTGTGGATACGTCGGCTTCGCTAAGTATTGAAACCAGCGTACGAAACGTAAGAGTTACATATCCTATTTATGCGTCAGTGTTACATTTCGTAAGCATAAACGCGTACACTGTGGCACAGCATATAACAAAACAAAAGCTTTCTTTAAGTATTACTATAATGATCTAAAGTAGAAAAATTGGGAGTAATTTGTTGAAATTCTGGGAAAATAGTTTCGATAGCATCATATTTCTAATAGTAAATGTATTAAATGCTTACTTCAAAAATTTATTGAAGGATCTTTCGATATCGTTTTTTGGAAGAAAATTTAAAAAACTTTCATATTATTCAGTTTAACTCTTTTTTATGTAAATTATTATATTTTATCGCAATAAAAATTAATTTTAGTTCCCGGTTCCTATTCCCGCTTTTGGTACATTTTCGTTACCGGTTCCCGATCTTTTTGACCAGCTTTTAGTCCCGGAAATCCCTATCCCTAGATATACTGATAAACGCAAATTTTGCTAAATTTAAAGCACTTAACAACAAATTTCACGTGCAATTTGCAGCGTGACACAAATTTTCTGTCGTCATCGATACATTATTATTGTTAATTCAAATTGCATTTATGATTTATGTTTGATGCATACTTAGAATTTTTTTTAAACAAATACACCGACGAAGACATCACTGTTTTCGCAGGAAAATTTTCGTTTAAAAAAAATAATTAACAATTAGATTTGTCGAAAAGATTAAATAGGCGTCATAAAAACTTTCGCGCGAATTTCTCCTGCGACGTTAAAATCAATATTGATCTTACCTTCATTTCTTAGTTCATCGCAAAACGTTTGCCATTCGAGCGTGTAATCGCGCTGACAATCCGTGAAAAATCTGGGAAATAAAACTCATTATTTAAGACGTTTACCTTGAAATAGATATTTTTTGAGTGAAATATTGCCAACGATTTCGATACAAAAACAAACTTAAGGCACAAAAACAATAAAAAGAAGTTACAGATCGCGTATACTGTTTTTATTATTAACATCGATGAAAATGAAAAAATGCTCTCTATTTTTGTTCGTTGTGATCGCAACAGCATTATTTGTTTGCAATCATGAAGTTAACTGTGGCTATTATGCGCGGCCATATTACGGTTATGGTCCAAGATTTTATGTGGTGGCATATAGACCTCCAGGATTTCCGTTAGATATTTTTATACTTTCTATTTTTGTATTTTTACATAAATGTATCATTATGTTACATTTATAGACTTTCCGAAATAGTTTTGAAAAATGTTTTTATTAATTAAGGTTATAATAACAAAGCGTTTTATCTCATGCGTCTTTATTATTTAATGATTTAGCATTTGGAGACGTGGATATAGAAAGTATGGTCCATGCGGATGGCGTGGCCGTTATGGTCCGTATGGTTACGGGTGTCGCAGATTTTGGTGATAATATTGATTGAAAAAGTGTTTTAATTTTATGCTTGTATTATGAGTTTATAGATATTTCGCCGAAATTTTATATCAAATGATTTACTTTTAAATTAAAAATGTTAAAATGAAAGTTAATCTTAATGAGTATTTTGAATAAATTAATTATTTTTGTCCAAATATATTTAGTTCTGTGTTTATTTAATAAACCTTATTCTTATATTAATAAATTTGCTGCATTTGGATTTTATAGAGGCTGCAGCATAACTCATTTGAATAACTTAAATCAACAATCAAAATAAACTTTAAAACTAAATTAGGAGCGAATCAATAATAGTGCATATTTATGAAAAAAGTCATCTTAAATTAAGTAAGTCTTATATCAAATCGTAGAAGTAATCTAATATTATTAAAAATTTCTCATGTCATTAAATAAATTGCCATAATAGTTTCCTTACAGAAGTATTATTACTTAATACGTTGAGTGGAAATTAAACTTTTGATGTTTTGTTAAACTTCTAACTAACTAATAATGAAGTTATTTTGATAGAAATAATTCAGTTAAATTTAAAAATAGTGGAATCGATTAATAAAATGTTGTAATTATTTATGAGATTAGTTTCAATATACATCAGTTATTTTATAATAGACTATTAAATAAGCAAATTAGAGCTCAGGGAGATGAGGCTAAAAAGTTTTAGCTTATTATAAGAGTGAGCGTGGCTTTTTAAAAATCATCTATTAAACCAAAACTATGTCATGAAATAAATCTATTATCTTTTTTCCCATAGTTGTCATTGTTGTACTATAGATTAGCTCAAGACTTATGTCAATAGATTCCTCTAATTATAATCATTCCTAAGATATATACTGGTAACTGATCCAATTTATCCAATTAAAGGATGATTCAATTAAAAACCAATGGAACGATTAACTAAATAAATACTGTTGCAAAACTTATTTTTAAAGGGATAAAAAGACATTATTTTAAAGATAATCGGAGGTTCTTATCAAGAATGACAACTGATAGCAAAGGAAGATAAAAGATTTATTTCATGACTTAGTTTTTGTTTAATAGCTAATTTTTAAAATATTAATCGTTCATTATTATAAGCTAAAACTTTTACTCTCATTGCGCTGAATTCTAATTTGCTTATTTAATAGCCTACTATTGACGAACTGCTTTACCGTTCTGATCAACACTTACGCATACGACAAATAGCATACACCAAAGAATGGATAATTAATACTTTAGTAATACTATACTTGCACATATTTTTAATCACTGATTAATCAATAAAAAATAGTGATGATGAGGCTCGGGTTCCAGAGGCTCCGGCTGGAACCTGAGCCTAAGCCTGAGCCTCCATTTAAGAACCTG
>JAQIXJ010004119.1:0-11340 GCA_034700185.1 Phthiracarus laevigatus | reverse complement strand
TATGTATTTAATAATTATGTCCCATTTGCAACAAAAAACGTTGAAAAGTATTTTTATTCAGCAGTTTCATAAATCTCATTGGCATTCAAAACCTTTCAACTGCTCTACGCTATTCTACAGTTGCAACAATATTAAATTATCAAATTGACCTAAATGTAAATATAGTTCAACGTTTCTCAGAAGCGATAAGAATTATTTACGGAAATATATACAACTGTACGATAATAGATTTAGTATTTTCTTCAGATATAGTATTGTATGATTGAAAAAAGTTTAAAGGCATATATAATCTAAAAATGCTGTTTACTCCGAACTGTATATTAATGAGTGTATTACAAAGGGATTAACAAAATTTATTGATAAATATCATTTCTGCGAAAATATGTGTTTTGGCCTGTTTTAGCGTCGTCTCGCTACGCAAATGCGACATTGGAAGCGTACGAACGATTAAACATCATACTTCTGCAAAAAAACAATAACCCGCCAAAAGTTCCACAATTGCGCCAAATTGAAAATTTTTAAGCAATTTTAAAAATAAGGGTTTACAGCGACGGTTGGTCAAGCGATAATATTCAAAATTTAGAGAAAACAAAAACGACACATTCATAGAGAGCTCACCTTTCTTATATAAATTTTTATGCACTATTATGGAGTTTCTGAGCCAAGATGGAAAAATTCAAAACCCTTTAATTAATATTAAAGTTATAAGAAGACCCTTTATAAATATAAGACTGCGCACAGACGTACGGACGGACAGAAATGGTCAAATCCATAAGCTCGCCTTTTTTAAGAAAAAGTGAGCTAAAAATTAATCTAGAAATTAAAAAAATTGCCTCAAAACATCTGCCAGAACTTTATGAGCAGACTAAAGACTAGGGTTCTGAAAGCTGCTGATAATGGTGTGTCATCTGTAATCATTTAGATTTACCCGTCCATTATATGTTTAACTTGTCATATAAGTTTTTTTGAAAATTTAACTTATTAAGTTTTTTAAATATATTAAATTAAACTTTGTGTCATTTTTGATTCGCACACATTGGTCTAATTATCACACCATTATTTTCACTTGTTAACGACATTTTCAAATAACTCAATTTTTTTATCTGTAACCATTCACTATAATATAATATTCGTTGGATAATAATTAAATCTTAATTTAATGCGTAATCAATTCGAGTTTCATTTTGCTTTTCAATTTGATAACAGATAACTAACTAATTATCAAAATTAAATATTGCAATTAATTAATTATAATTGCTTTATTACACTGTCAGCAAAAAAAGGGTTTAGCAGTTATTTTTATTAAACTTAACAGATTATTACTTACAAATAAATAGTAATGCTACAGTTGTTTAATTAAACTTAAATTATTATAATCAGGTGAGACATAACAATACAAAGTTAATATGTAGATTAAATTAATATTATTAGAAATATTTCATTGTTATATCTCACGCAAATCATTATTAAAACTCATTTGAGACCATTTAAACTAAACGACAGTTATTTTAAAAATTGATTATTTGTATCTTAAACATAATCGCAATGTTAAGCATTGTTGAACGATAAATTTTGTTTTCAGTTCTTCTGTAGTTTTTTAAATTAGCGCGTGAATATAAAGGTGTGATAACAATTAGATTGTTAAAACATATAAATATTAAACGTTTTACAACAAATGTTAACAAATAACCACTTATCATATATTCGTTTATTTCCAGAGTTTATATTTATTTCAAAATGATAGTTTCGATTACTTTACTTCTTCTGTGTGAGTATTAATCAAATTAAATTTAATAACATTAAAAACTTAATTCATTTTTCTTGTTATTGTTATATTGATAAGCACTTGTAATAACATTTAATTGCGTTAATCAATTGGACATCTTTTATCAAATGGAAATCTCAAATAAAAAAAGATTTGATTATACATTTACTATGAGAACACTTGATAGTACTAAACAACATTATATTATTATGAATGGTTATCAATGGTTATTATCTGGAATAAACATAAGTTATGTTTCATTAGATATTATAACTAAGGGTAAGAGAAATGATGAGTTTATCGATGTCGGATTAGCCTTTATATTTGACATCTCATCGCTAATGTGTGAATACAAGGTGAATGAAAATAGTCTTAATTGTCATGGCTGATGTGTATTTCTATGGCAGACTTCATATGAATCAATCCTAAAATTTTAATTAATTTAATACCATAATTTTTTAGTAACATTTTTTGTTTATTAATAAGGTGGAGAAATAAATAAAAAAAGAATTTCTATTAAAGAAAAATTAATTAAAAAGAATGAATTATTGATTATCTCGTGATTTTTCTTAATGCGATTTTTCTTAATTAGTAAATAATAATAACTACGTAATCTGTTAATTCCTAATTTTTAATTACATTACTGTTCAATCAATGTTTGTATTATATATACTTTTAATGACGCACATGTTAAAAGAATAGAATTTTTCTGTGAATGCGTGTGCATTAAAAGAATATACGGTATACTAAAGTTTCGAATAACAATGGGTATCTTATAACTCATAACCTTTATTAAGAAAAGCGCAGCTTTTAGACTTGTAATCATTGATAATTAATTCTGTGAATGCTTTATAAGTAGGGTTTCGAAAATCGTTAGAAAAAACGGTGCAAAATAGTTTATTAATATTTAGAAAAATTTATCAAATCGTTAGAAAAATCGTTGGAAAAAATTTTAAAGAATGCAGGTCCATCAAAAACTCATCGGATTAAAACGGCAATATTTCTAGCTTTGTGGCTTAATATTTTTCGAAAATTTTTTAAAAAATATTTTTCTAGTGAAATACAGGAAAATAAGACCCCACTTAAAACTTATCGTATTTAATCGACAATTTTTCTGATTTTACCCACAATTTTAATAAATTTAACAAAAATTGAACTCGTCACAAATTAATAAAATTAGTTAGTTATTTTTCAAACCATAGAATTCTTAATTAAAATTAACATTTTTTAAATTATTTAAGTTAAAAAACAACTTTAGTATAGTTACCAATATGTTTTAGATTGTTTTAAGCAAATCGATAATTAACTATTATCGAAACCCTAGTTATAAGCAAAATTTCCTCTTATTCATTAAATTTTCTATCATTACAGCTTAAAGCCACACTCACTTCGATGGTTAAATTAAATTCAATTTAAAATCAATCAATTTCTAGTTTTAAACGTCGGCCATATGATAGTCTAATAGGCTTTAACCGCTAACAATAGTCAGTGAAAATACGTTGGTATATGGAAATCTTTTTACGTAATAAAACTCAATGCGCGTGAAATATATTTGCATATGTTTTAATTGTTTAAATTTAATAGCATTTATTTGTTCGTATTCTAAATGAAATAACATTCTATTGTTAAGCTTCACGCGTAATGTACAATCATTTAAAAATCAGTTTAAAATTTAATATTTTATACAACATGTATTTCCGCAGTTATTTATTTGTATATTGGTTGCAAATATTTTTGAGTTATTGATATTTAATGTTTGAATGATAGGTGGAAGTGTGGCATAGCGTGAGTATTGTTGCATAAAAAAAATTTCAAAAAACTTTCAACAATAAAACAACGTGCATATAAAATATTTTAAATCACAATATATATTCGTTGTCAAAATCTTATCCAAACCTACCAAACCAGCCAACACTAACAAAAAACCTAACAAAACTAACAAAACATAATAGGTTTTATCCAAACATAGCAATCCATTCCCGATCCTATTAAACCTATCCAAACCTAATAAACCTACTAATAGGTTTACAAAAATGTATTGTTAGGACTTTATAATAAAAATTTGATAACAATACTCACGCTATAGTATACTACGGCCGAATGATAAATATATATTCTATACTTCTGTGTGAGTAAAACTCTAATTTAATTTTACAATTTTCAAAAGATCCATATATTAATAATGAGTTTTTGTTTTATTAAAATCATTTAGCATTTCTAACGACATATAAATGTGATAACGATTTTGATATCTGTTATCAAATGAAAAACCAAAACAAATCTCGGTTTGATTACGCATATACTTTGAGAATGAAATCAAAAAGGTGGTTGTGCATTATACCGGCATTATGTGCATTATCCACATAAGTAATAAAATACGATAAGCCGTAAGATACGTCACTCAATGGTTATGCGCATTATAATAAAATACAACAGCCGTAAGATTACGTCACTCAATGATAGACACTGATTATGCGCATCACTACTGTATAGCATTACATTTAGCGTTTATCACTGCAATCTATTATTGTTTATATTTATTGGATTTATTTACAGCCTGTAATAATACATGTATACTATATATTACTGCACTGGACAAAGCGATATTAAATTTAATTAATAGTCAAAAAGATAGCATTTGCTACTTTTTTATTTCATAAGTTATAAGCATATAATTATTATATGAGCACGAATTACATATTTTGGAGTCATTTTAGCTCCATTTATAAATGCTATTAACTGCTATTTTTAATGATAAATGCTATAAAAGCTATAAATGCTATTTTTGCTGAAATTCAAATATTGTCGTTTAAATCTGAATAGTTTATGTTACCCCTTCACCAAAAATTTTTTTATTATCACCAAAAATTCTTAACAACTAATTTTCCAAAAAAAATGTTTAATTTTCTAAATAAAATAAAGATTTAGAAAAATGTTATTATTAAGAAAAAGGCATTAAACTTTAATGAAGCATGTCGGAGTTCAAGGGGATGCGAGGCACAGGGGATGCGGGCCACAGAGAATTCGGGGACAAAACAAAATGAAATATACAGGTGGTGCTCAGGGGGTAATGGGGTAAAGGGAAATTAGGAGCGCAAGGGAACGCAGTACACAACTCGGGGTAAAGGGGAATGTGGGGGAACAATAGCGGGCTCTAGGGAAAAGTGAGATCCATAGCTTAGTGGTGATAAGATTGAGCCAATTTGCGGCAAATTTTGCCGCGGGTTTCTAGTAAAATTAATCTTAATTGGAAGCTTTTGAGTTTCAAGCGTTATTTTACTACCGTAGTAGTTATGACTTAATAATTGGAATATGTAAAAACATATTATATTACACATATTAATTGTGAATTTTAATTTTTTTTGTAAGATAAACCCACAGCTAAGCTCAAGTCCATTAATAAAATAGTAAGCTTAAGCTGAGGAAAACATTTAATTTTTGAAGCTTAGCTCAATTTTTTCCAGTTTTGAGCTTTAGCTCTGCATGTTCAATCTAGAGATGGAAAAACTTTAAAAATGAGAGTCCCACCCTGTCCCGTTTATTTTAGGTAGTAGTCCTGTCCTGTACCGTCCTGTTTAAGGAAATATTTAGGCCTGTCCCGAAGTTATTTTAATTTTATCGTTATAAAGCTGTCAGAAAATTGTATAAAAATTTTTATCTAAAATTTCGTTGATAAAAACTCAATGATGCTATATAAGATATAAAAAATTATTTTACAGAATTGTTTGTAATAAAATTGAAAAAATTAAAATTCGATGATGTTTGCACACAAAAAGCTGATCATTTATAGACTTTCGGGACTACGCCAACGAATTTTAAAATACTGTTCTGTCCCGATACTTACATGGTACAATCCCGGGATGTTCTAGCTTTTAAGGGCAGTATTGTTGTAAAAAACGTTGAATATTTTGTTCAAGAATTAAATAAAATACAACAATAAAATAAATGCATATAAACTAAATCATATTATGAACTAACTTAATAGCATTTAAAAATGTTTCAAATTGCTCGAGATTATTAACTTTAATCATTTTTTTATACATTTTGATAACTAATCAGCAATAGTACTGTCCGCGAAAGTTATATTTCCTAAAGTCCCTGCTCTTAAATATAAATTTTTATGTAAAGTTTTTGGTAATTTTGGTTAGGATTTGGTTTTAGTTAGGTTTTGGTTTGGTTAGGTTTTAGTTAGGATATGATTTTGGTCTGGTTAAGCTCATGTTGTTTGTAAACTCTATTAAACCAGTTTTAAATCACATAACTGTTCTTTTGAATGCGCTAAACAACATTCAGTATTAACGGTTAAGCGTAATTAGTTTTTAAACAATATATTTTTACTTTTATCGAAAGATTTTTACAACAATACTGCCCTTAAAAGCTAGAACAACCCAATCCCGTCCCGATAAATCCCGTAAATATTTTCTAAATCCCGATCTTGTCCTGTCCCGTCCCGATATTTTTTCCAATTCTGTTCAGGAGCTTTCTGAAATCATTAATTATAACAGAGACTTTATAACATGTGACACGAGTTTTTAAATTTGAGACGTCTGTCTGTTATACCTAGCTGTGGACAAATTTATAAAAATAAAAAGATTTTCTTAGTTTTCACTATAACAGAGATTTTTATTTTAAGTGTAATCATTTCTAGCTTGGATTTTTTTTGCCAAATAATGTCATGCGGTAAAAGGGAATGAAAACAAGTGGTTTCTTCATTATTAATGATCAAAATTTGCTTGTAATTATTTAATTATTGGATAAAACATGAGAGGGCAAAATTAAATAAATTTTAGCGAAGCTGAAGCTTTATAATCTATCATTATACATTACATTGTACTGCACTGTTTTGTTTTAATTGTTTATATATATAATTTTTTGTTTCGAGAATCTCTAAAACTAAAGGGAAATTATCGAATAAATTTTACATTAAATTAAATCTGACTTAATTAACAATCTCAGAAATATCTCCATAAACTGAAAGTTGCCCCCTTTGTAAGTAAGTTCTCTATGTTTTTTAAATTTCTCCTCTGTTTTCATAAAATTCTCCTCTATTTTCCGACTTTTCTTCTCTAATTTCGGATCATTAACATATATTTTTCGAGCTTGAATGTGGGATATAGCAGCTTGACTGTATAACTCCCATTTCTTAATTGCATCACTTAATTCAAATTCAGGTGGTTTTCCTAATCTTGCAATTTTCTTTACTTCCAATTCAAGTACTAATACCGATTTAAGAAAAGAAATCTTTGTTTTCCATATTCTGTTTTCCATTTCCGTTCGTTGAGAATAATTCTTAATTTTTGTCATACTTTTACGGCATATACTTTTTGCGCTTTCAATATCATTTATAGAGTTATCAAAAGAATATATTTCAGCATATATAGCAGTTCGAAATAAATATGTGGGTATCAGAATTAAGAGTAACATGTCAGAAGTACCGGAAATAGGGGTACAATGATTAATAGCCATTGAGCACAACGTCAATGAATCCCAATAATAATTATCTCTATGCTTTTCCAAAATTAAATTTAGAAATTTTTGCGCGTATAATTGATTATTGTAATCACAGTAATTTGGTGTTATATTTTCAAAAGTTGCTTTAGAAAGGAAGGTTTTAAGCTTGACTTCAACATTGCTTATGTTAAGTTCGATTTCTTCCTTTTCTTCGTTATTTCCAAACGCTGCTATAATGTCAAAGAACAGTTTGTGATACTTTTCGTAAACTTGTTTTGTAATTTTATCAGCATTTAACTTATTGGGGTTTCCTTTATGCGAATATTTGTTTCTAAATATTAGTATATCTTTAATCATTGCTTTTTGTTCCCATTTTAGGTTGTTAAATATTGTTGAATTTAATATAATTTTGCACCACAATTGAATATCCCAGTCGTGTATATAAATATGTGATTCGCGTTCGTAACCAGTTTTTTGCCGTTTATTTGATCGAATTTTGTGGTTCTCTTCGCGTTGACGTCGAAACTGTTCAATTTCACGTTCAATTTGATTTCTTATTTTCAGATCACTGATAGTTTTCAAAAGTGTCTTAAAAGAGTGATAGTTCCACTGAATGCCATGGTGTGCTGGCCATTCCTTTTCAAACTTTTTACGTAATACAGGTATTACGTGATCATAAAGAAGAGATAGTCGATAGTGAAGAGTATAGTTTTGTTCCATTTCTTAGCGTATAGTTTTATTTTATAAAACACTGATTATAAATTAAAACTAAACAAAAATGTATTAAATTTACTTCAAATAAAAACTCAAACTTCATAACGTATTCATAACGAATTACTTTTATAAGTTACTTGTAATGCGTATTAAATCATATCTATGTTTATGAGTCATTCTAAAGGATTATATGTAATTGTATAAATTCCACAGTTTCTATTAAATGATGTCATTTGTATACCTGTTACATGAATACAATATATATATAAATAATAATGTCTTTTCAAATAAGACACTAATAATATAGCTTTACCTTTATTATAGTAAATTTATTATAAATACACAATCTTAATAACATTTAAGGAGTTTTTAGTTTTGTCTGCAATTACTTTTTAAAGTAAATTTGCATTTTATAAATTTTTTATTGATTTAATTATATTTAAATTATTTATTTTATTGTAATCATCTGGAACTTTGAGTCTAATTTATTAATAACTACTATTTTTTGAAAATGAACGTTAATCCTCTAAACATACTTAAATCCGCAACGAGTTTTGATCAGTAATTGTTTTCTTAAATAGTTTTCCCGTTTTCATTATTATTCATACTATCTTATAAGGTTTATTTAATCTTTTACAATCAAAATAAGTGTTTCACATGATATAAATGTAGCGATTTGTAATTTCTGTTGAAAACCTTACGAGTTTTTCGGTTGGCGACCTGAAACTGGGGTAAAATAGATGTATTGAAAGCTATATTTTATAATTATGGTTAAAATCCGATCAAATATGAGTAACTTTATGGAGGTACGAGTCTTTCTATTTATTAAACTCGTCTAATTGTGTCTATAAGAACAGTTGTGGTGTTAAGTCGTAGACACCTGAACTAAGAATGAATAAAAATATTTTAAACACTCACTGAAGTACTAATTATAATAATGTTTTAAAGTACATAAAAATATTTAGCGAAACAATAAATAAAAGTTTTATTAGCTTAAAAATAAAATTACAAAATTTTAATCATCAAGATATTATGTTTTATGGCGTAAAATGAATGAAGTTATTTAAAATTAACTTAAATAATGCACGTAATCTATTCATATAAAAATAATTTGAATCAAAGTGAGCGCATTACTAATGTTAATTCTTGTTTCATTTAGCACTATAAAGGCTCCGAAAAAACTGATCCCTGAATATTAATATGTGTTTCTATTCTTATCATTCTATGTAAGAGGGTTAGAGCGTAAAAACAATTACGTATTATATGATAACTAAAAATCTGGCCAAACTTCGGTGGGCTTATATGACTTACGTTTTGACTTACGTCTACCCAACACAAAACATGTTTATCTGCAAAGAATAAGAACTACTGTTTCTAAGATAACTGATGGAGCCAGTGCTTAAACCTAGTTCGAGTGACCCCTCATATATCTCAGTTGAATGATATGTGTCGAAGAGTATTTCTTATCCGGACCGCATCCTCTTAGTCAGGATTTTGCCCGTTAAAGCCTGACTCCACCAGCCGTAACAGTACTCCTTCCGCCAAAAATGGACTCAACCCGCCCAAACCGTGATCCACTCGCCTAAGCAAGACTCCACCCGCCAAAAATAAACTCTTACCTTTCAAACCGAAATCCACCCGCTGATGCCGTCACCCACCCTTTCATCCGGAACCGCAACCGATTATTCCGAACCTTATCCGCTTATTTCATTCTTTATCCGCTTTGTCCTCTACGTACTCGCCCTTAATGATCCTAACCATTTTCCAATAGGGTGCATCACTCGTGAGATGTAAATTTAGGCTGAGCCTATGGATTCAAGGTAGACTAGACTGACATGTTATTCCATGTCGTAGGCTGTTGGCTTAGGCTCTAAAGTATTTTATAGTCTTACAGTTAGGTAGGCTATTTTCCATTACCTTAGGTTAAGGCTGTATTCTCTATATATAAAAAATAATTTTTAAATGAATATTTCAAAAATACGTGAAATACTTGAAATATAAAATTGTTATGCTTTTCTCTATTAAATAACTTTTTTCATTAAACCTTTCTGCTGAAGTGTTAATCATTTGTTCAATCAATTTTACTGTTAAATATAAATATGAAAAATAAGTTCGATAAACCATATTTTAAAAGTTAAAAAAATCTCTTAATATAATTGAAATAAATAAATTTTTAGATTGAAACGCAATTACAGTACAGAATCGGATGTTAAAGATTGGCACTACAATGAATATAAACAACGGATGATGTATTCGATATCTATTCGCAGAATTAAATCTGTAATGAGATAAACCAATTCTGTACAAATGACTTCCTGCAGATTTAACAATAAATCGTTCAGAAAGAATTTCTTCTGGATTGAAATCTATTTCGATTGCTTCCATAATAAAAAATTAATCGCCTATTATAAAATATTATATTGGTTTATTTAAATTCAGCATTTAAGCATAATTTTTTGAAGTTTTTCCTGTTTAAAAATAAACTTTATATGCAATATTTTAGATAAAACCCTAATCTTGAAAATATTAACATATTGGTTAAGTGAGATTCACTAATATATAATTAGTTTAATTGTTTTTTCGGATAAAAATCTTTTGATTTGAGAAGAATTTAATCCATTTTATCAAAACGTGAACCATATGCGCAAACCTGGTGGTGGGCCTAATTTCTAGTATAAACATAATTCTTAAAATAAGTTTAAACACTCACTTCATATATACATATGGACATTTAGATCTTTATACAATTAAAAAGTTTGAATCATCTTTTTTTATCTAACATTTTAGACAGATTTATGGATTTGGGTATGTCCGTCCGTCCGCCTGTCTGTCTGTCCTTCAGCACTCTTATGCTAATTAAGGGATTTTAAAAGATATTTCTAATTAAGGGATCATAAACGGTTTGTAATTAATTCGATATTTATTGCTGTAAAGCAATCGAATAAGCCCTCTATGGTGTAGTGGTTTAACGAGTAGTTACGTACTTTAACCAGTGAGCAATGAGAGCAATGATATACGTTAGGTTCGATTCCAGAGTGCATTTGTACTCTGTGTCATCCTTTAACCGTAATTATCTCATATCTCGTGTATTACATATACATAGGTTTAAAAATTTTTTGTGTGTTTATATACAAATGCACGGGAACATAGATGGCAAGTGGGTCTGACGGTGTGTTACGTTAAACTGTGACCATAATGCGAATAGTGCTTACAAGTATAAAACACTAAACAGTGAAAAGCAATCGAAACGCTCAACTGTCTGTCGGCCACTAAACTAATAAGTTCACTGTAAATGTGAATAATTTTTGTTAATAAAAGTCTTAATATGAAAAGGTTGTGTCGATCTGGAACTCAAATGTATTAAAATAGTTTCAAATTGATTCTCAAGTAAGTATATATTTCATTATAAA
>JAQIXJ010004118.1:0-11340 GCA_034700185.1 Phthiracarus laevigatus | reverse complement strand
TTGTCGGGCTCGGGCTCAAGTCTGTCGGGCTTGCATCGGGCTCGGGCCTTAAAATTTTAACAATTTCATAGTCTAATCCCTACAACATTGAAAAACTGTAGCGAATCGAAATTTTACTGTTAGGTACTTTACTATTTTATTTCATTGTTAATTTAATGCTTATCAATTTTTAATCATATTTCCTATAAAATCGTTTTCCGGCGGTATAGTAAACTTTTCTACAAACTTAATTGTTTTAAAATAGTTTAGAAATACCATTTATATATTATTTACTCAACACATTAATTTTTTATTTTCAAAAATAGTTGTAAACTGATTAATACATACAATAATAATTTTATTAGTAAAATAGTAAGATAAAAATTGACGTTTTTTTTTGTTGATAAAGTACATCTGAATCCTGTTATTTAAACAAAAGTAATTTTGAGATAAAACAAGTTAATGATAAGGAATAGGGGGTAGATTTCAGGATCTGAGGTTAATTTTATAAATTTTATATCAGTACTATAACATTTTTTACCCCCTTTTTAAAACCCCAGGCTTATAAATTTGATCATCTCGGTTTGTATATTTTTTTAAAGTATGCACGCTCTACCATATACTAAAATTAATTTTCTTAATTTATTAGCTACTATAGTATTTTAGCGTTGATGTAAACCTAAATTAGCTTATACTAATGTGCCACTTTTATATTGTTTTTCTTATTTTATACAAAAGTCTATTTTTAGTTTTATTTATAACTTGTTTGATTTGGCTATATAAATCATTTTGCTATATGAAATGACTCGCTAAAGAATTATAATTTTTGTTTATTCAGGCAATAATTATTCCATGTTTTATATACAGTTAATTATAAAAGACAAATTAAATGCGTAATTTATAAGATTATTAGCATTTCTTTAAAACAAAATTGCGGCTAACTTTATAATGTGATTTTTTAAATTAACATTTTTTTATGTTTCAATACTTCCTAAATATTTGCAATTTATTTACTCGTGGATAAAGCTTTGTAAGTTTTGAATATTTTATAAAAATAAAGAATTGGTTTATGGATAGTTTATGAATTTTAGCGAAAATATGTTTGAATTCCATACAAGAAATTGAGCTAACAATAGAAAATTTATTTTTAATATTATAATTTTAGCATTATTATCGTAAAATGGCTTTTTGTAATTTTAAAGTTATTAGGTGTCACAGAAGGGATTGGTTTTGACATATTTTTTACAAAACTTCAAAATTTTAACCGCAGAAAATATTGTAACATATGACTTAAAAAATAATAAAATATAATAATAAATTTTCTCTATCTTTTTCATTAAGTAAGTCAAAAAATCAAAATCTGTTTTTTTAAATCCGTTTTAGAGATTAAAATTAGATATTAAAATTTTATTTATGTTTACCCAAATTTTTGAAAAATTTTAAAACATCATTTCCCCAGATAGTTGGAACAATCTGTTAAGCAATATTCTGCATTAACAACACTTTAAGTACAACCTTCGATATCTCATATTGTTTTTAAAATTAGCTAACTCTTCTTAGAAAATCGATATCGTATACAGCAGTAATGAGTGCAAAATAAGCGTACAGTACATAATTAACAAATTAGAGGTAGAAACTTTAAACTATTTCCGAAAATATTAAGCATTCAATTTTCTATTTATAAAGGTGTAGAGTTTAATATTTTAATTACTACTAAACATTTAATTATTTATGTAAATTTTAAAGACTGTTTTTAAAAGTGAACGTAACATGATTTGAATATATGTAAGTCAAAATTGCATATATCTTAAGCGGAATGAAAAAATTAGCATTGTTCGTGCTTTACAGCTCTAATAAATTATCCGATCAAATACGTAATAATATCACTTAAGTAAAATACTTTTGATAATATTGATAATACCTTATATAAAAGGTAAGACTTAGCGATACTTCTAAAGTTAGAGATAATTTTAAATTAAGTCTTTTACAAAATGAATACTCTATTATTAGCAGTTTTTGCTTGTTTAGTAACCGTATCATTAAGCTGTAAATGTGCGGTACAACCAGTTAACACTTATTATTGTAATTCACAATACGCTATTAAAATCAAAGTGGTTTCTGAAAAGGTTGATGATTCGGAATTCGGTTCATTTTATAACGTCGAAGTACTCCAAGTATTTAAATCCAATGCCAACGCAGCAAAGGCTCTGTCATCAAAACGTATTTATACGGCAAAAGATAGCGCAGCGTGTGGTCGATATTTAGAGCTAAACGAAAGTTATATAATTACTGGAAGCGTAGATGAAGATGGAAAGGCCATAACTAATAGCTGCACATTCGGTACATCAGTTGCTCAGTTGACTGACGAGGAAAGGAGATTTTTCGAAAGTGGCTATCAAACTATTTTCTGCGCGTAAATGCAGTAATATTAATACGTTATCAAAGTGGTTATATAAAATTTTACTAAATTTATTTTTAGAATACCAAAATGTTTATTTATTAACTTATATAGCTTATAATTAATTTAGGATTTTTTTTAAAAATTTTTTTTCGATTATTTTTGTTTTAATAAAATATAAAACGCATTTAATAGGGACAAAATACAAAATAATTTATTACTCATTTGACAATCGGCAGAATATTTTTGACATGAAATGTAAATATGCTTTCATTGTATTTGTTTATCTGACTTTTTTCATTGGAGCATAAAATGAACCAAAATTAGTCAATAGAAAGTCTACCAAATTAAAAAAATACTTTCATTGAATAAGGCAATGTCTTTTTACCATGTATTTCCAACCGAAAAAGAGCAATTATTTTAAAGCTTTGCTATGATTGTTACATAATGATTGTTCACGAGAATAACTTTAAAACTAACTTGGGTTTTAAGAGTAAATGTTAAAACCATTTACATCTGTGACTTTCATATCAAAATAGCTTTGCGGACAATAGCATTAGCCTCAAGTAATTTTTTAAAATAAATATTTTGTTTGCAATGCTAACGTTTAAATCACTTTATTGTTAGATAAATACAATTCTTATTAACGAAAGCAAATAATAAAATATATAATTATAAAAAAATCTACAAATACTAATATTAATTAAAGTGTTTAATGAATGAAGTGGTTTTGGATAAATATTAGATATTATTAATAGATAATCATTTAACATTAGACTTTTGATTTATTATTCAGAAACAGAAACACTGAGTAACCAAAGTTATGATTACAATTTACTGTTTAAAACTATTTGTTGAATTACCAAATTAAAATAGAAGCGTTTAATAAAATTGTATCATCTTTAACATAGCCATAATTATTATCAATCATCGTATGCCATGGAATATATTTGTCATAACCGCAAATATTGTGATCAGCAGAACAAATGCAACTTAATTCGTGCACATTTCTAGACATCACAGCTTTACATTGCGGCTCAATACTCATTTCAATGCTTGCAATGCATGACCAAAGAGCAGATTTAGAATAATCACTGCATACTAAATGGAAGCTTAGATATTCTATATTATTGTCGATAATTAATTTTGTGCTTATATTCCAACTCAAATTATACCGATTTGGATAATACACTGGATTTCCATCTATGCGTTGATGCCGAATATTATTTATATTTACCTTCAATAAAACACTTATTTTCTCTGTATTAGTTTGTTTAATTAAACTCCAGTTTTTCTCGAATAATTGTATACTTTCTTTCAATCTCTTATTTTCTTCAATTAGTGGCCTATATTTATCCATCTCCAGATTATTTCGTTTTAAATTTTCCGACAACTGTTTATTACTCAATTCAAACCGTCGAGTTATTTCCAACAATTTAAGACATTGATTGTTCTTATTTTTAAGTTCATCCAAATTTTTATCGAATTCTATATTAACATTCGATATAACGTTGTTTATTTGATTAAAGTTATCAATTATTTGTTTATTAATTATTTTTAAGTTGTTATAGTCTTTTAACGTATCCTTAATTGTTCTCAATTCTTCATTGAGAAGTCTTATAGTTTTGTCTGCATTTTTTGTTAAATATTCCAAACGTTCACATTTCGCAGATAAATTTTTATTTAATGCATTCAACTGAGAATTTTTCTCATTTAAGTTTTTATCATATGGTTGTATACGATTTGTATCAGATATTATCTTTATATTTATTAATTCCTTTTCCAAATTTGCGATCTTATCGGTTAATTGTTTATTACTACATTCCAAACCATTAAAATTTGTTTGTAAATTTTGAAGACATTTATATTTCGCTATCAATAATTGTACGCAATTATGATCACTTCTCTGACCATTCTTTTCTCCGCAATCGCAACAAATCGCTTCCGGGTTATATCGGCAATCTTTCACATGATGTTTATATCTGACATAAGTGATATCTTCGAGACATCCATTTTCGAAGAAATCACACTTCAATTTTTGTTTATCTAACAAATTAACCAAAAGCCGTGAAGGTTGTATCAATCTCTTAATAGTTAATAATTTTCTGTCATTCGGACACGTTTTTTGAGCTATAATCCACGGTTTAATGCAATCATTGCAATACGTTTGGCGACAGCATTGCGTTTCCATTGGATTCATCAATACGGCTAAACATATTTGACATATCATCTCATCGTCAATATCTGTAATGAATCGTGATTTATCGATACCAGGCATCACTTACTAAACAAATAATTTTGTTCAATTTCTATTCAAAATTATAAATTAAACAAATAATTCTTTATAATAACTGATATTAACAACGAAGTTTTTAATGTTAATAATTATATTTATTGCAATATTGCTTCCAAATAATGCAATAGTTAATGAGAAATACGAGTATTGTTTATGTTTTAGTGTTTGTTAAGATTTCAATTAATATCTTCCAGTTCCATATAAATTCTATCCACTATTTTATTCTAGTTATTTGTGTATGATTTGCATCTTTTTTATTTAGTAGGAATCCATGAATTTATTAAACTTCTTTCATAAAACAATTTGTTTAATCAAAATTTTAATATTTTTTATACCTTAACAAAAATCATGACTTTCTATTAAATTTTTCCGTAAACTTAAGCAACACTACTATTTTATCAGAAAATACCGGATATATGAAACTTTATCCCTACAATCTAGAGATCAAAATTGAGTCCCATGGGAACGAGATTAAGATATTAAGCTAAAAATTAGATAATTGATCATTATATCAATGGTTTAATTGATATCATTAATTTGATTTAATTTCATATTTTATTAAAAAATCCAATTTAAGCTTTAATTATAATTAATATAATGAGCATAGTAGTAAATCATGCAAAGCAGGATAGTGAAAGAGATTAGATATATTAGGAAAAGAAACCGAACCGTAATATATTGAAAGATTTGGCATTAAAATCGTCAGAAGTTGAATTAGAAAAATATAACATTTCTTAATAATGAAGACACATAATAATATTTATTAAAAATGTTTAATGAATGAAATGCGTTTACCAGAAATATTGGACATTATATAAAAGATAATCATTTAACAATGGACATTTGATTTATTATTAAGAAACAGAAACACTAAGTAAACCGAAGTTATGATTACAATTTACTGTTTAAATCTATTTATTGAATTACCAAATTAAAATATAAGCGTTTAATAAAATCGTATCATCTTTGACATAACCATAATTGTTGTCATTCTTCATATGCCATGGAATATAATTATCATATCAGCAAATATTGTAATTAGCCTAACAAATGCAATTAAATTTATGCACTATTCTACAGGCATCGCGACTTTACTCTGCAGATCATTCAATGCTTGCAATTAGAGGTGCCAATGGTTTGGTTTGTAATGGTTAACCAATGGTTTTAACCATTGGTTTCCGGTTTGAATTGGTTTGGTTTAGGTTTTCTTAATATGGTTTCGATTGGTTTTAAAACATTAAATTCAAGAAAACCAATTTCAAATCATTAAACCATTTACATAAAAATAGTATAAATAATTTTAAAAAATAATTGCTTCATCTTGTAATTTTGATAATTTTTCAATTTTAAAAACAACAGGTGGTTAATACTTATTGGTTGTGTTAAATATATTAAAAATTCATTAAAAATATAACTCTAATAAAGCATTTAAAAAAATTTAACTTGAAATTATGTAAACGGAATAAAATGTTTGTTAATGGTTTATGGTTTTTTATTGTTTTGGTTTGGTTTGGTTTGGATTGGTTTTCATAATTATTTTTTGAAATGGTTTGGATTGGTCTGGTTCGAAAACGTAAATTTATGGTTGGTATTGGTTTGGTAAAAATCAAACCATTGGCACCTTTACTTGCAATGATCTCTATTGGGTAGAACTAGAGTAATCAGTGCAATAATTAAAAGATTTAATATTCAATATCATTAACGATAGTTAATTTTGTGTTCATATTCAAACGCATATTAAACTGATTTCGATAATACATTGGATTTATGTATACTATCTTTGTGTTGTGTATGGAAGCTGTAATTTATGCGTAAAGTGTTTTATTTTTTATAACGGCTGTAAAGTAATTAAGGACAAACAAAAAATTTTAAAGAAGAAAATTGCACATTAAATAAATTTTCTAGCTTTTAATTAGGGAGTCTGATCGATACAATAAATACGGACTTAATTTTAAAATTTAAAATATATTTTTTGAATTTGAAAACTTTATATGGATAATAGTTTATTTAAATAATAAATTTATTTATGAAAAATAATATTATGCTTATTAGCAGACTCTATGTCGTTCGATCTTATGTCTCGTTCTCCTAAAATACACATATATACCAGTGATTTTCTCTCTATTCCTGTTATTCCAGTATTACTACATTGAGAATGCATTGCATTGCGTAATGAGTATTAACATGCATAACGCAGTCGCGTATGCAATTCGTAGTGTATTATGTACTAACTCAGTCGCGTAGACAGGAATAGACAGAAAATCTATGATATATACTGTTTTTTGTCAGTTAAAGTTAAATTAGCTTTATTAAAATTGCGTTTTAATGACAAACTGAATGCAGAATGCAGAATATAAAAGAAAACTTTTTGCAATTATGAAGTTAAAACGTTCGTATTTTTTTTTGTTTATTTTATATAATTGCAATGAGATTTTTTAGACTCGTGTTTTGAATAGGAAAGCCGATATAGATTTTTAGATCACTTTGGTAAAGTCAGAGATTGGATTTGACATGTCTGTCTGTCTGTCACTATGTCTGTATGGATTTGGACTTTTATAGCAGACAAAAATCACATTTATTAAAGTCCCACAAAAAATTTAAAAACCTAAATAAAACTTAAGCCAAGTTAATTATTAGACATTATTGGGGTCGCGAGTATATTAAAACAATATTTACTTTAGTTTAACCACACGCGAGCACTTGACGTGAGAGCTTTTGTCACGAAAGCGAAACAATAAATTTATTTGATTTATAAGTTTATACTTTGGAAATGCAAACAAAGATTAATATATTTGTAGGATAACTTTTAATCTTATTAGTAGAAAATTTCTTCTACACTATTTCCCATATTTTGCGAACTATAGCATGAGCGATATACTAGAAAATAATGCTATGGGCTATAAAACTGATACGGGATATACAAAGTATATAATCGATATAAAAAAGTTTTAACAATTTATTAATTTTAAGATTGGGATAACATCTCTCTAAAAAATGTCAAACCTTTCTTCTCACTCTAATAGACCCATTGCCGTACCTCTTAAACCTTCAACGCTTTACTCATGTGAAGCAATACGGTAACCATATTTAACTACTCTTAGTTTAATTTCCACTCTATTTAGGTGTCTATTGCATTTTAAATTAAAATTGTTGACAAAATTTATACAATTAAGTGTATTTATAAGTGTTATGGTTTAACGATAAATATATGCGAACAATAAAATCTTGCTGGCAATGGAGAATACATATTGTTAATTTATATAAAGGGCTATAATGTTAATTTTAGGGTACTTATAACATGCAATACATGGGTAGCGGGCTATAATACGTAAAATACCATAATAGAAATTTTATTCGCTCTTTGAAATCAAACCAATATTCAACGCTAACTAGCCTTAATATACAATATAGATATAAAATTGTAGATATAATAATAACACTTGTTCATAAGAAGATTGTGTTTATATTTATTTATGATAAAAATTTAGATATAATTCCTATAATTGAATCATTCAAAACAACTTTATAAGCACATTAACAATAATGTATTAACACTTGGCTTAAAAATTGGGCTTTAAAATAAAGATATTTAATTAATTAAATTGATTAAAGTGAAATTAAATTAAAAATGAGTGACAAAGCGTTACTTAATCTTAGATTATCAATTGATAAGGATGAATCGGAATGTTGTTATAGTTATGACAGTTTTTCACGTTTTGGCGATGATTTGTGCGAATATATATTAATGTATTTGTCATTCGAGGATAAAATTAAGTTTGAATGCGTTAACAAACAATTCAAACGTGTAGTGTATCGAAGGCAACATCGATTGAATTTAGATGAAAATGATACTAAATTACTGTCAATAATTCAATCACCGAACTACCAACTTAAACATGATTGCCTTAACTTAAAAAATGCAAGTAAACTATTAATTATATTCGTTAAATTTTTATAGATATACTGTACATCAAAATTTTCAACATTTTTCCGGAGCTTTGATTTCTACGGTATTTCCCTATTATAAAATAGACAATTAGCCTATTTGATAATTGGCTATTGACGAAACCAAATTAATCAGATGAAATTAATGCAATTTATAAACAATTTTTGTATTATTAAATTTTGAACACTTTATAATGATTATATCTTTTTAACAGTTTAAGAAACGCAGACAACAAAAGAGTTATACTTCGAATATTGAAATTCTATTGAAAAAGTGTAACAATATTACACATATTACTTTCGACATGAAAGTTGACAATAAGGAAACAAGCGAAGAGTTGTTCGATATAATTGCGGAAAACTGCCATCATTTAAGATCAATAGAGTTTGGTTACAAATTATGGGTTAACGATTCGGGATATTTGTTGCACGATTTTGGACGTAAATGTGGTAAAACTTTGGAAAAAATTCATTTCGGTATTAATTTCAACAAATATAAATTGCTTGAATATTGTCCAAATTTACTAAGCATTAGTTGCGTTCATTTAATTAATTTGATTGGTAACCAATGGGATAATGATGGAGTATTACTGCCAAAATTAGTTGAAGTTATAGCACCAAAAGGTTGCGATGATATCGAATTAGTAGATATATTTGTCACTAAATATGCTAATATTAAAATATTCAACTTGCATTTAATTCCTATTAATAATTGCCTTGAATTGATGTCAAAAATATCGCAATTGAAGAATTTAGAAAAATTAATACTATATTCAGTCGAATCGATCAATGATTTAACTCAATTCGTTAACGGTCTTAAGCAAATCGCACTCAACAGTAATAAATTAGTAAAATATTTGGATTTTAACTTTCCCTGCTGTAAAATTACACCCGATTTGTACATACAACTATTAACTGCTATTAATTGCTATTCCCAACTCAAAAATTTGCGAATTACAATGGATATTGTTGAAAATAATTGCGACTTACACGTGAATTTATTACAAAATTGCACTAAATTAACGCACCTAATTCTTATTGATAGTTTTTGTTCATTTTATACCGATATTTACGAATATTTACCAAAAATTAAACGATTTTCGTATAACCGTATGTGATTTTGAGGCAATTATTTGATAAATAGCTCGAAAAAAGAAGTCGACTAATTTATAATCTCAAACTGAAGTAAACATAGACAAAATTAACATAGTTATAATAAAAAGGTTATTTTAAATTTAGTTTTCACTGTTAACGAATATTTTTGCAATAATTTTGATTACGTTTTAAACTAAATATAATTTATATTAGCTTATGTAAAAAATACTTTAATAAAATTGTAATATTTTAAATTAATTTGTATTAATATGTAAAAGGTAGCTCGAAACGAAGTAAACAAAAAAGGCAAGGTCGTAAAGTTCTCACTCTTAAGGTAAAGCATACACAATCGATAATTGACGGTTAAGATATGGTTAAAAGATTAATGTGTACATCACTTTTGACATGCTGTATAGTAAATGTTAATTTTTTTGAATTAGATAACTGTTGATGATTAGAAGTGAATTGTGCTTTAATTATAGGTTAAAAGAAGTAACGGCCGTTGTAATTTTATTGGCCATATTGGTGTTTAAAAATTTACTAAAAAACTACAAGCTAGAGACTGAAAAAAGCCCAACGTCTTCAAATTTGTTAATTCTAGCACTATTTTTATAGAACGTAATAAATTTATATTAATTTTATTTCATGAAAATCACAATTAGATCTTATATAGAAAATTATTTTAATATTGTTTGTATTTAATTTTTTATTATTAATTGTTGAAGTTAAATTAGCATAATTAAAAATATGTTTTAATGGCAAACTGGACGCGGGAATTGAAAGTAAATTTTTAAAAAAATACTTTTTGCACTAATGAAATTTAAAAGTTTAGAATTTTACTTTTATTTACTTTATTACTTCAATGAAAATTTTTTGTCATTTATATTTTTGAAAAGAAAAGCCTGGTCCTATACAATTTTGTTAAAACCCGTCAGAAAACATCGAAGCGATCGGAGTCCCAGGAATCAGTGGCCGTTACAAAGTCTAAAAGTATTATGCTTATTAACAGATTGTCGCAGTGGTATGTCCGTTTTTAAAAATATAAAAAATATTTTTTGTTTCTCTCTCTCTCTCTCTCTCTCTCTCTCTCTCTCTCTCTCTCTCTCTCTCTAAACTCTGTCCTCAACAATGAAATTTTTTAACATGAATATAAAATATTTTAAATAAAAGAAAATATTGTTGTAGTTGTGTGTAAATGCGTAAAAATGATTTCATTGTTGATTTGAATTGTTTAAAATAATTTTCTTAATCACTTCATATATTTAAAACAAACAACTCACTGTGTCATTTTCTCCTACTATATTTAAATATTCTATATTTTTATCGATATTACTTTAAAATACCTTAAAGTGTTTTTAACTAAAAAAGAACATTGTTTATCGCGCAAGAAATACGTGTGTGATTTAACAATGTATAACGGATAAGATAAACAATTTGAAACGTTATACGAACTATAATAGCTATAACGGGATTGTAGAATTATAAGTGGTGAAAACAATTAAAACTTAAGTCAAGCTGTTTATTATACATTAATGGGGTGGATAGTATGTATCATACAATTTGGGCTCATTCCTCCCTACGCGACTGTATCGCTAATTCTTTAGAACATCTGTATACTAAAAATTGC
>JAQIXJ010004117.1:0-11346 GCA_034700185.1 Phthiracarus laevigatus | reverse complement strand
CAACTAATTGCGTCTAATCTTAATGATTAATTAGATTTGCTAACTTATTACGCTATAAATATTCTCTACTTATTATTATTAGTGTTCATTATTATTACCCACTACTAGTAATATAACGCACGCGATTTATTTACACTAATTATGTTTTGATACCACAGTACTTTCATTGGTAAACAGAAGAGTTTGGCATCAATTTTAATTAAACAATGCCTATTATTTTTCTTTTTTTAAAAAAATAAGTTTATTCAACCTGATGTCAGCATCAATTTAGTCGCGAAATCATTTTTGTTTAATTCATAAAAACGAAAAACAGATCTCACTCAACATATTTAAATTCAGTTTTGTTGCGTTTAAGTGGCAAACAGTGTAATCTTCCGAATATAATAAACTAATTCTATCTCTGGTCAACTGGTTGATACGTATGAATATTTATCTCGTGTTAAATCTATGTTTTCTTTGTCCGTACATCCAAAAAACGAAACGCATTCAAAATTATTCTTTATTACAGTGTTATAGTGTTAACGCATCGTATTCTAGAGACAGAATAATTTGAGTCTGTTGGCTGAGGAGGCGATAGATTTTTATTTATATTAGACGACAACTTTTATGACATGTCAATTAGAGTTTTGTGTTTGCGATGAAATATAAAACAGAGTCTTCTATTCGATTATAGCCGTACACACACGACAAACAATATATATATGTGATAATATTCAAATAAAACAAATAAAAACGCGTTCAATCAAATAAGTGGACCATTGCGTCACATTTTCTTAGATTCATTTCCTTATTTTCGTAACTCTTTTCGATTGTGTACCGAAAGCAGAGCATAATAGCTTATATACAGACAAACATTTATTTATAACTGTTAGTTTCTTTTTGACAGCAAAACTCTGCAGACAACTGCTACTCTCCACTGGTTTTTGTTATCGCATTCAAACTAATCAATGTACTATTTTCTTGTTTTTCCATTTTTCTGTTCTACAGACCAAACTGGAAACAATTTTTTGTGCGAATATAGAAAATATTCGTCTCCTAGATCTCTCTCTCTCTCTCTCTCTCCCTCTCTCCCTCTCTCCCTCCTTCTCTCTCTCTCTTTGTGATATGGAACAAAATAAAGATGATCACAAGAGATGAGCACAAAACAGTCTTATATTTTTTTGTTTTATTTACTGATTAATTGTTTGCTATAAAAAAAGAAATTTTAGTTATAAATAAATGTTTGAAGCG
Source organism: Phthiracarus laevigatus (assembly GCA_034700185.1). Lineage (NCBI taxonomy): Eukaryota > Metazoa > Arthropoda > Arachnida > Sarcoptiformes > Phthiracaridae > Phthiracarus > Phthiracarus laevigatus. Next base: position 10,116 of record JAQIXJ010004117.1, on the reverse strand, counting down.
CTCTGAGTAGGTTTGCCAGTTATGCCCCTAATAAATTTAATCTTTTACTAACGCTTTTTAAACTTTTACATATATGTATAAATTTCTAATGTATAAATAATCAACTTTTCATGAAACTTTTTAACATATACGAAAATTCAATATAAACAGATTAAAATAAAACAAGAACGACACATTCATAGAAAGCTCATTTTTTATAGTTCTGTCTAAGCTAATAAGTTATTTAAGAAATGCATTAATATTTTAACTCAAGTTTTCCAAAATGTCAAAATTAACTAAAATTAAATACGTGCTAAATTCAATTGTCGAGATAGTGCGGACACCGGGACGGACAGACATTGTCAAATCCATAAGCTCGACTTTTATTTTAAAAAATGAGCTAAAAATTACATTTATGCTCGTTATATACATTGATGTTACATCGTGATTCTCACTGGAATACCAAAAGAATAAACAAGTTACAGAATTTTTTAACTACAGAAAACCTTAAATATTAAATTAGCCAATTTATTTTGAAAGTGTTAAAAAAATGTGTTTAAAGTTAGCATTAGATTTATTAAATCTTTTTTACTTAAATTTGAATTTAACATTAGAATTAAAATGACTCAATTTTTCTAAACTTTAAATAGATTAGCTTTAAAGTCATTTAAAACTTTGAACTGGTCAAAAAGTTCATTTCTAGATTTTGAGGCTTGAGACTATTAAAAATATAGAGATCGAAAACATCGTAATGAAAACCTATCCATACTGTAATTTTTTTAGCTGATATATCATAATTGAAGCATAAATGATATATTTTATAATTCGACTATGATAAAAATCCATAGATAAATCAGCGAATTTTCAAAGATAAGTTAGTTAATATTAAAATTTAATAAAAATCGAATAAAATGATGAACATAGAGTTTTCAGCTTAAATTTCAGCTAATCTTATTTTATTCGGCTACAATAGAACCGAAAACTCTAAACTATAGCCATAAATTGAAATAAATATAAACTACAGTGCACTTTATATTCGGAAAAATATAACTCACTAAAGATATTACAGTAATATAAAGTTTAATATTGTAGTTTTGAGTAACAAGAAATATTGAACACTTATTGCAAATCATTATTTATATGCGCGCTTACGCCAGTTAATGGCGCTTCTGATTCTGACATTTCCATACTTATTTTCGAATGTCCATTATTTTTTATATTCATATATGTTTGCACATCAATTTTATTAAAACAATTCTTTGGTTTATCGCTAGGATTATAGCACTGATATTATTCTAAATTATAAAAACCCATCAAAAATGAGTATTTTTTAGCTCGAAAGTGGTTGCTAATGCAATACTGTTGCTTAAATTGCCGTTATCTCCATATTTTGGAATATAAAAATAATAATAATTCCACATTGGTATTAAAATTGATGCTGGTTTTCTTGGTTAAGATTGAAATATTTAATTTAAATGAATTTTTGCAATAAATTGTTAAACCTAATTAATGAAGACAAAAAATAAGTAAAAATTAAACACACAAATCTAAACTGACAAAATAACTAATATTTGCATAGTTTTTGTGCCATCAATAATTTTTTCCATTATTATTATTATTACACGCTTTTTCCCCCATAACACAGAAACAAATAAACAGTCATTTAATATAATGTAATAGATTTGCTAACATGATATAACAAATGTAAAAGTTAAATAATCGCTTTCTTGATATCGGAGACAAATTTTTTTATTAGGCCTACGCTCGAACATTAATTCTGATTTCGCACTAACATTATATATATATTGGGCAACAAAGTTACTTTCTTCCCCCTAACGATGTTCGCTTCATCGCTGCCAATCCACTAATCGATATAAAGTAGTGGTTAAAGTACAAGTAAATAAGCGCGACTTATATTACACATCAGTCTTATATGATGTGGTGGTACAACCTTTTTCTCTCTTTCTCTAGATTATTAAAGCCCAGCGCAAACATTATATAATTTCTAAACTACGGTACTTAAGAGCTTAGATATTAGGCGTACATCTTCGCTACTTTAAGATAATTCTTTTTTTTAGAATCTTCTGCGTTTTTGTAATCCTCTTTTGGAGAAAAAACTTGCTACTAATCGTAAGCTTAGATTTTGTTTTATCGATAATATTCGATAATTGGGTTTGTGATTTATTTAACGATTAACTCAAGATTAGATTTGTTTCTATTTTTAAAATTTTCAGTTGGAGCTCTCACTCAATCACAGACATGTTTAAGGCTTCTATCAATTCAAAAAATAAAAAATTTAAAGTTTATTTTATTAATGTCTCCAAAAACAGATATGATTGTAAGCACGTTAATCTTTTTAGGTTCCAATTGAATTATTTTAACAGTTAAAGCTAACCAGATAAATAAATTATATATTTTCGTATTATTTATTAGTTAGTACTAATATCAATTGTAATAATTTTCAAAACCTAGTTAGCATTACAAAAAATTTCAAAGTTCGAATCCAACTCGAATCAACCAAATTATCGCGGGTACATCCAAAACAAAGTATGCACAAAAGTTATAACAAGTTCATTTTCTAATCAAATTCATTAACTTGAACCTTAATTCGTAAGTTAATAATAATGTGAGTTATTATAAAATTTTATTTTTTCTTTTTCTCTCTGCGACAACAAATTATTATGAATAATATTGTATAATAGGAACTGTTTTTGTTTTTATTGACAGTATTTTATCCTCATCCTTTAGGACCACTTTATGAAAGCTATTTCAGAACCAATTGAGACTCATATTCGTATTTTTGCAATAAACTGAATAAAATATACCAATAAAAATATGAGAAAAAATTTCCGATACAGTAAACTTATTTTAGAAAAACGCATAGTTTATATGACCTCATCCATTTAACTTTAAACTTTTCGAACTCGATTCAATTTCTCATTTTATTAAGATTTTTGGACAAAATAATTCTAGAGTTCTTATAAAAGATATGTTAAATCGTTTAAATAAAATTTGTTTATTCGAGGATGAAGTCAATATTGAACGTTCATGAAAGTTTATTTTTTCGTTATGATAATTTTTTAAAGTGAGAGCCTTTAAAGTATAAATTTAAATTTATATTAAAATCGATTTTTGGAACCGAAAAAAAGCAAAGAAACATTCAAGTTTGGTGTGATTTTTAGCAAAAACACTCTTTCAAACATTTAATGAACAAAAAACCATTAAAACTAAATGAAAAATATGTAATTATTAAGCTTATTGTAAAACAATTATGTAAAACTAACTGAGACAGACATTGTCAAATCTATAAACGACTTTTATTGAAAGGCGAACTAAATGTTTAATAATATAGAGTAACAGAATAATTAGAATCAATTCGATGAGCTCAATACTGTATTTGTTAAGCTTGTTTCACTATAACAAAGTTTAGCTTAAAAAATTAAAGTGATTACAAAATCAATAAGTAAATCATTTTATTAAAGCATAAATTTATAATATAACGGGAACAGCAGCTGCGCTTAATTTGGAATTCTTTTAAAAAACGCAGAAAAAATAGTATAAAATAGTGATAAGTTAAAACCTATATTTGCATATCTGTCAATTTTTTTTCTCTCTCTAATTTCCATAATGTTAATTTTTTTGTACAGAAAACTTCGTACAAGAGAGAAAACGTTAGAGTATTAAAACAAAAACAAAAAAAAACAATTTTATTTCTCCCAAAAAAGTTAAGTTTATTAAATAAATAAAAAAAAGCTGTTGATAAAACAAATAAAATGAAAAACACGAAACCAAATTAGTCACTTTGAAAACTAATTTACATGATGATGAAAGTCGATTTGATTACGGCATGCATTACGCATTTCGAGTAACAGTGTTAGCATAAAAAATAAATTTAATTAAATTTATTTCAATTAATTATTCGCTTTAATTAACCATTTACAGTATTGATGCCAAACTGGCGGTCCATAAACGTCTCGCGCGAACCATAAACAAATTTTGAAGATGAAAATCTGATTTTATGGGACAATGAAACAAAATATAGTGAACAATGAGCAGTGTAAATATTATTTAGTAGAATTTTCCATTGTTTTTAAATAATAAAACGAAAAAGTAATATATATATATATTACAGTACCAAAGCAAACATTAAAAAAATAATCATAATAAAATATTCCCCATATATAAACTTGAATTCAAGTTTTGCATTCAGCTTTGGATTGCTTAACGGAATAAATGCATTACATTTTTTTCGAAAATTAAGAATTGCAGAGTAAACAAACTATAACAAATAATATAACAAATAAATAATAGGATTTATATTTAAATTATTTTCATCATAATTTATTTGAATTATTTCGATCTAATTTTTTTAAAAACACATTTTCTTAAAAAATTGCAAAATTTCACTTAAACCTGGTTTAAAACTGTATTTACAACAAAGGGAACAAAATAACAAAAAAGAAAATAAACTCTAAAATAACTTCATCCATTGGCAATATTTCCTACAATTAAGAGGGTTAAATACATCGGCAATTTATTAGCCTAATGATAATTTGATTTATTATCGGTGACACCATAGTCTTAAAAGAAGGCTTTATCTCGGAATTTAACACAAATTTAAGCAAAGATTTATTCTGTTAGCGAAGGAAAATATCAGAGCGAATGGAACTGAAAACCGATTGAATAGAATCGCCAGCAACAAGAAAAAAAAAGTTGTGCCAAAAATGCTTAACAGACTTTATCCTTAATTCAAATATTGATTTTATCTTTACTTGTTTGCGTAAGGAAATAAAGCGAGATAATACATTCAATCAAGATTAGGCCATTGCGAGATATAGTAACAGATATAGAAAACAGTGAGTAAGAGAGTGATGCAGCCAACGCCATAAAAACCGTTACAGAGCTGAAAAAAGTTTTCTTATTTACTTTAGAGATAACTAATAGCCATATACACATTCGCACACTTTTCGCTATTACAGTTTTTTGAACACCACTCCAACTCTGCTTTTTAACCAATGGAGATATTATTAGTTGCGTTATTTGCTCACTCGCTCCTCTCTCTCTCTCTCTCCTCGCTATTTCAATCACTCTATACTTCATGTCATTAACTCAATGCCTCACTTTTTTATAACTTTACTTTTTTTCGCATCGGTCTCCTCGTTTCTCTCTCACATATCTGTGGTTTTATTAACTGCACAAAACAATGACATGTCAGTTTGAAACTGTGTGCTACACAGCTCTTTATAATGAAATCATGACAAAAAAGTTATTGAAACGACGCGTTTTAGTCATCAATCCTTATTTTTTTATACCTAGAAAAAAACAGTATACCCAGAAATATAGATAGATTTTTAAGCAATCGATGCGCGAAAGTTGAAGATGTAATACTGGAACCGTCAAATATAGAGAGAAGATGAATGTCTCTTTGAGAGTTCAGAGCCGTAATGCTTATCACGCCTTACAAATTATCAACTAAATGAAAGATAACTGCTTGTAATTTTTTTGCTGTTTGTTGTACAATGAAAGAGGAATCGAACAAAGCAAAACTACCGATTTTTTTTCGGTGAAGTTGAAGTATAATTGGTTATGATCTATACTTTGCTCTGTGTTCAGTATTGTAGTAATCAATTATTTTATTGACTTTTTAGGACCGATGCGTTTTGTTGGTACTGGTATTTATGTTCGATGAATGAAATGAGATTCAGTTAGGTATTTGTCAAATATTTATTTTATTTTTTTCATAATCTTATCAAAGCCATGTATTTGAATCATCAGTTTGATTTCTTGAAATTTTAAATCTTGAAAATAGGAAAAAATTTTTGTTTTTAATTAATACTCATAGTAACCAAATATCACATTCATTTTGGTATACGTACGCTCTTCTGTACTATTAATATCAAGATCGAAATTCACGCAATCTTAAAATTTTAGATTTAAATTTTATCATATAAGAATTTCGTATTACTTTTTTAACATATGTTATTTTCGTTTTCAAATTGCGATACATTTTTCCCAATTTTTGTCCAATATTTACTCTATGCAACCAATGGCTAAATCTGACACAATGTTGATGTGATGGGACATGAAATGTTGTTTGGTTTACATACTGGTTTACATAATGCAATTTTATTTTTCACTCGAAATATGTTTTATTATAGGAAATTTTTCCTCTGTCGTCACGGGAGAAAAAATCTTTCAAAATTTGATGATACTGTATATAGTTTTGAAAATTTTATAAAACAAAGAGTTATTTATTTTTTAATTTAAATGAAAAAGTCAGCGAATTAACAAAAAGCACAAAATTCAAATTAAAAATTGGAAGCTATGATAGTAATAAAAAAATTATTTTCAATAAACTACAGAATTCCTTAATATTTCTAATTATTAATTGATTTTTATTCCGCCTACAAGTTTATATATTACTTATATATACCATATTATTTCGCAAACATTGAAGTTTCCGTATTTACTAAATTATCTTCGAAAATGTTGATAGCGAAGATTTTTGCATCTGAATGCACACTATATTCTATAGATTATATATGAAAAAATTCAATTTTTCCTGTTTTGATATATAGCGTGTTGGACAGTATTGGTAGTTTATAAATACGCAGCGTTTGGTTTATCACGTTTATAAATAGTGATTTCCATTATTTTCTTCCATGCACTGTAATAAAAGTGCATTTTCAGTAAGTAAATGAAATTTTGTGAAGGTTTTTCAATAAAATCATAGCGCTTACCCAATGCAGTTTAATTATAGAATTATTTGGTTTTTATTTTTTGCCATGTTTTTATATAATCAATTTCAGATTGGTTAATGTAAACGATCTTAAATTGTTAAATATCTAGGACCACTTTAATACAGATTAAGTGTTATTAAAGTTTGTACGTATAAGCTGTAATTATTTAAAATGAAAAACTGATCAAATAATATTGACGAATAAAATCAATTTTTAAGTATGGAGTTGTTGTTATCTACCCTAAAATAATCCTTATACTAAAGGTTTGAAATAAAAAATACTGTATAAATAGCAAAAATTTTACTTACAGTTATATTATTTTTCTTGCTTTTAGGCGTAAGATAAACAAAAAAGTTTTGCAACGAAATCTGTGCACTTTTGCTTTCTATTTTTCAAAAGCAATAAGTAGTCATTGAAATGCACGCAATGTACATCAAACTTTCATGATAACAAATATGGATCAACTTTAAGTGATTATTGAATAAATGAAGTAAAAGGCATCAAAAAAATTTCGCTTCAGAAAAAATATAGATAACGTGCGCTCTCTTTTCAGAGGCAAAATGCATTTTGACAAAAAGTTTTCTATTCTATTTTTTTTGTTAAAATAAAGCTCTTCTATATTTATATCTCTATGGTATAAATACCATTTTACGTGTTATAGAGCGAAAGAGCTTTTTTTGTATGCAGAAATATTATAAACTAAATAAGTAGTTTAGTACATAACTTTTGTTGGTCTTTTAACTCATACTTAATGCGATATTGATAGTATATATAAAAGCCTCATATATTTTAAAATTCATATTTTACGTTTTTCAAACAACTTTTTAGTTTTGATTCCACGTATATTCACGTTTTTCATTATTTTACATTTACATATGCTGAATACATTTAAATAAACAAATATTTTTGTAAGTCATAAGAATACGTACCTATTAATCAAATGCGATCGCATTATTATAATGAATAAACGAAAACAAAATTAACACTGGGAGTAACGCATACCGAATATTTTGATATATGTTTAGCCGCGTAAACACTCGCCAAAATTAAGAATTTGGACACAAGCATTGTATTGTGCGATTAAATAGAACAGCCAAGCATGCGATGCATAAGTGATGTCGAATTACGGCCATAAACTATAGGTTTACTGTTATGGCATTGCAAGTAAAAACAGCTAAAACTTGTCATTTCATATTAAGTTCCAGTGTTTCTCTAATATTGGGCATTCTTTTTGCTTCATTTTGTTCAGTGATATATTGTTTCCATGTAAATACCCCTGAATGAGAGTTAGTCATCAACACTTGGGTTTTTGATGATTATTTACTGCCACATTCCAGATTTTAATTAAATTCTTGAAATCAGGTCGCAACAGTTTTTGTCAATAATTTTATTAAAAATTAAAAACTTTCTACCCTATGTTTTTTAAGTAACGTTTGGATGTGTAAAATTTAGTGGTCAAGGTTTGCTTAAACACCGCAAAAATGTTGTTCAATGCAAACAAAAGATTGAATAAGATTTGATATTTATTTTTAACATTCATATTTTATTAATTGGTGTATACTGTGAGCCGTATGACCGTACGAGTGAGAAAAGCCACAATAAAACAAATCGATAAGTACTAGGACTTTGAAAATCGTTAGAAAAATTAATGCCAAATCGTTTATTATTCGTTAGAAAAAAGTTCCAAAATCGTTAGAATAATTCGTTAAAAAATTTTAGATACTAAATTAATTTAAAAAGAATTTATAGTTATTTAATCCCAAAAATATTTTCATTGAAAATCTTCTGTTTGGAAAAAATATTTTAAAATGAACTCTTTAGAAACTAATGATAGATTAATAATAACTTATTATTTTCAGAGAAGTTAACTTATACTAACGAATAAATAAATTTCGTATATCCAGAACCTTCATTGAACACGTTTAGTAGAATGAGAATTTTTAAGAATCTCTAAGTTTAAAATGAGAATATTTTGGTATCATCTCATTAATTTATATCATTTTTAATACATTTTAAGCTAAAATTCTTGAAATCGTTAGAAATAATTAAAATCGTAAGATTCGTTAACAATTTTTAAGTCAGTTTAATATCAACAATGATTAACATTAAGTTACTTATAGTGCGAATTATGTAATTCTTTTGAAAAATTGAATCGTCAATTAACGATTTTCAAAGCCCTAATAAGTTCGAAATCGTTTTATAATATATTGATGTATTATCTAATCGCGACTTATCAGTTCATGGCTAGTAATCAACACGTGTCTAAATGATATAAATTTAACATTATTAAATAAATTGAAATTTAGATTAAATTATAAATTGTGTAATAGTGATGTAATGCGAGAGTGGACAGCGATTAACTAAAGAGGTGGCAGAACTCCTGTTAGGTTTAGCGAACGTATTAAATAAGCTAAACAATTACAGAAATGTAAACGCAATTCGGTTTTCTGTTTTGAGTTGTTAACGCATATGAATAAATTAATAAATTTTAAAAATTAATTAATCAAAATACGAAATATCACATAAACAATTCAATCGGCACTGTTTTAACTGCGCGTTATTTTAATATTTCAAAATAATTTTACAAAATTAGCTTACATTTGAAACGCAATCCAATCATTTCGAAGCGTACTTTAATACCAAAAAAAAGGTAAACGAATACTTTATTGACTAAATTCGATGCAAATCTGAAACGCAATAAATGGCAACACAAAGAGAGTGAGGAGAAAATGAACGCATCATTTACCGTATATAACGCTATATTCCAGTTGTTATCATTGTTACTGCAGAGTCATCTTCTCTTTTTCCGTCTCTTACATTATTTTGAAGGGTTCTGATGAAAGACTGGGTAACTTTAGTTTGTTTTTTTTCTCACTCCGCTATACTTTCAATAAGTTTCATTTTATTCGCGAGCCTTCCAGACATTTACGGTTATAGGGCATTGTGCCAAACAATGGCACGAAACAAAAACCGTGTGATACATCGCTCGTTAATTTTTTTTTGTTTGGTAACAATAGAAACGCGTTACGAATGAGAGATCGCCTGTAGCGACCAAATGAACTTATGAACTTATATCCACGCCAAAATTTAATAAATCTTTAACCTAATAAAGAATTTGGTAGCGATTAAATCGATTATTCGATCAATTATTTGTTGGTTTTTTTGAAAATATTTTGCAGCCGAATAAAAGAATTTTTAGTATGCAACAAAAAAACGAAAATTTTACTGCTTTTCGTTTTGATAATTTTTAAAATAAACTCGCAAAAATTGTTTGAAATTTGAAACGAAAATAAAAACTCTCGCGACGTATTTATTTAGCGAGTTTTGATTCAAACGTCTGACGCCAATAACTGTTATGTTAGCTAACGACTCAATTCACGCGATTCTGCTTATGCTG
>JAQIXJ010004116.1:0-11347 GCA_034700185.1 Phthiracarus laevigatus | reverse complement strand
AATGCTTATATAAAATTTGAAACATTTTATGGTAAAAGTTTGTTTTTATTAAGCTCAACACATGCTCAATAAGCTCGTTGAATTAAGCTTGAGCTTACAAATTAAGTTCAAAAGATGTTGAGCTTCTAGCTTTAGAATTACACTAAATCTCTTATTTGAGCTTTATCTTGAGCTTGAGCAGACTTATGCTAGCTTATCTGAGCTTGAGCTTTCTGCCATCATTATAATATAAGCATAACATTTATATTTTGAATTTCAACAATAAGACTAAACTCGAATACTAGTATTTCTCATATATTACAGCGTCCCAAAATTTTAATTTTGAAAACATTAGATTTGTGAAAATAACTTTGGGGTTTCTGCAGATAAAAGTCTCCAAAAATAGTAATATTTGATACTGAATAAAAATTACCTAACAATGCAGTTTATAGTTTCAAATAACAAAATAAAATACAAATTAATTTCAGATATAATTTCTTAGGTGTTAGTATTACACAAACGGCGCGAATAGAAGGAAAGGGACACTAAATTAATGCAGTAAATCTTTAATATAATTTTAAATTCCGTTGAATAATAATCAGAAAACAATACAAATGACAGTAATACGAAAATGACGTAAAATATACTGAAGCAATCAAGGGCTCTCTAGTCCATAACAAAAATTCTGAACGATCATTTCAGCGTGACTTTTTCAGTGTAAGACGTGTTTAGACTTTGATACTTTTTTTGCTCACTTTGATTAGACAAAGGTGAGCTTATTGATTTGACCATGTCTGTCTGTCTGTCGTCTGTCTGTCTGTCGTCTGTCTGTCTGTCTGTCTGTCTGTCGTCTGTCTGTCTGTCTGTCTGTCTGTCTGTCTGTCAATAAAACAAAAAGTATGCTCAAAATTGACTTTTTAGGAGTTAAAAATGACCGAGATTGTGTTAAAACATGTAAGAATATGATAAAAATTGATAGGCACATACCGGTTTCGACATAAAAATAGTGATTTTCAGAATAAAAATGGCAAAAAAAAAATTACCGAAAAACTAGCCAAAATGGGAAAAAAGGCTAAAATGATAAAATTTGATTAAAACATAAAGTGGCATATGCCGATTTTTCCATAAAAATGTTGATTTTCCGACTCAAAATGGAAAAACGTTTCCAAAATACTAGCTGAAATGGGCAAAATTAGGCTAAAATGGCTAAATTTGATTAATAATAAAAGTGGCATATGCCGGATTTTTTTGGAAAATTATTGACTTTCAGACTTAAAAGGATAAAAAAATTTCTAAAATACTGGATAAAATGGCAAAACTAGGCTAAAATGACAAATATTTGATCAATAAAAAAGGTGGCATATGCCGCTATTTGAAGTAAAAATTCACAAAATCTAGTCAAAATTGGGGAAACTTGGCAAAAATGTCAAAACTTAGTGGCATATACTGTACCACTAATAAGCGATAATAAAGTGATATGTTTTTGATTTCATTTGCTTTTAACAATGTTTAACTTGTAACAGAAAATATAAATTATGGGGAGAGAGTGAAAGAAGAGAGTAAGCGCCATAAACTTACTAAAATTTATCGTGTTGTTTACGCTAGTGCCCTTTTTTACCCATATTTAAGCCATATTTGAATTAGTTTTGGCCTCTAAAAAATTCTTCAGACACACACGCACAGTCACAGACACACGGACATGTCAAATACAATAGCTGACTTTTACAAAGTGAGCTAAAAATTAAAAGCGATATAAATTAATGTAGAAATTAACACATAGTAATAAAGTAATATCTGGATGTTTTTTTACCCAGAAACATTCATAGTATCCTTTTATGTTATATGAAAATCTGAGTTTTTATTTAATTAACAGTATAAAATTAAAGCTTTTATGTTCGGTTAATTTTTCTGCTTGTAGACTTTTATTTAAATTTTTGTTACTTTGTTTTTATATACCTTTGAAATAATAATAAAAAATTAATATTTTAGCTTTTTACATTTTTTATTAATCTTGTACTAAATGTTTTTATTTGCAAATTAAGCTTCAATTTAGAAAATTCAAAAAGTGATGCATTGTAAATAATTGCTAATTAAAAAAATTAAATAACTTAATCATAAGAACATATGTAATTGAATTATTAATTAGGCATCACTTATGCCTTAACGTTATACATCAGATTTTTGCAAGAATATTTTATTTAAATTAAAACAATATAGCATTTATATCGTTAATAAAGTATTTGAACTTGATTAAAATTCATATTATTTATAGAAAGATTCCTAAAGAAAATAAGAATAATACAATTTTATTCCTGGACATTTTTGATCTAGTAAACGTTTACTAACTCGTTTAGTTTATCGATTCAAAATTTTTATATATGACAGTAAAGATCATTTTTAAATATACAAATTTTCCACACCAAAACATTTTTGTCCTTAATCATTTTATGCTGCATTAATGATAATTAACATTGATTTATTAGTAAAATTTAACAAAAAATAAGTCCAAGACGGTCATATTATCTGACTTTGAAATGTTTAATAGAGTAATTCTATGGTCAATTGCATACTTCGTCCTTTGCTTTCATTGAGTTTGTTAAATAAATGCAATTGAAATTTGAGATAATGTAAAAATCAAAATTATATGTTTCTATTACCTCAAATATCTTTAATTTAATTATTATTTTAAAAATCAGTTTATAATATTACAGTATAAATCTTTTAAATTACACATCATTTCAATGTAAGCTTTATCAATTCTTGGCAAAGGCTAATTATTTGTTTAATCCTAATTTGAAGATCAACAACAAATAATTAAAATTAACAATTCAATAGTATATTTTTGCAACGACTTTATTCAAATAACAACATGTTGAAGATTCGATAAACACAATGCATCAATAGTTTGATGAAACACTCAATCGATTAATTAAAATAGAAAATTCAAAAGGAGTCCTAAAATGCTTAAGACATTTTGAATCTAGTAAAAAGCTAAACAGGGTATAGTATAATTTGATCTATCAACATTAGTTAGACGCGTAACACCAATATATACACAAAATGGCGATATTATTACACACGATATTAACCATTTTTGATAAGATTTATTGTCATTTTTGAACCAATTTAAGCCAATTTGTCCAATTTTTAGTCATTATTGACCAAACTCAAGCCAATATTTCCCCCTGATATAGCCTCTTTTGTCACATTTTGACTAAATTTTGGACCAATTTTGACCCAATTTAATTTTGACCCCCAGACATGTTAAATCCAATAGTAAATTAAAAATGTTAAAAACCATAAGTTTTATTGCATCTTTGCATATTTGAGTTAGTTAAAGTTATTGTAAAAATTTATTTAATCATAATATTTTATAAATAAAATTTTCTGTATACAGAAAATGCTTTAGCTTCTTACTTCATACAAATTCAAAAACATTTATTTGTAAGAAAAAACACTTATTTGTCATTTTAAAAATATTTATTTAAAATGAGAGGAATTCTGACACAATTTAGGTCATAGTTATAATATAATTATGTTTTAATAATTAAAACATTTTAAAATGAGAATTACAATTTAAAATTTTCTCAAGTAAGTTTTAATTAAACTACGCTATGAACTATAAAAAAAATTTTTTGATAACATTCAAAAAATTAACTAAAGTTACTTTTACAGTTCATAGTTTTCTAACAAATAATATGACTCCTTTTAAAATGGAAGCTAATTTTAAAAAAATTAAAAAAACGTAAAAAATCGTAAAATTAAATTTAATTGGCATTTATTTTTGTTGATAATATTAGCAAATTAAAAGCTTATCTAAAAATGTTAAGTTACAATAAATTAATATCTGTACCTTTAATATTTTTATTTTTGATTTAATAAAGTTTACCAACAGTGATGGAATAGTATTATAGAAAAGATTGATTAATAAGTATAGTATTAGATAAATAAAAAAAATACTTTATTAACAACTAAATTTTTCTAAGTCAAAATAATTTAATGGATTATATATAATTTATTTAATATACTTCATGCAACTTTTATAAATCTAAAATCATAATAATCTCGTTTTCCAATTAAAATAAAGTAAGGGCAATATAACTTGTAAGTTTACATTTGTAAGCATCACAATTCACGCAAAATAAATAAATATCCCAATTTACAATTTAAAATAACCGATTGAATAAATCATTTTCTCAATCAACTCGTTTGCTCTTAAAAGAACATAAATTTTAAACGCATAAAACAATAAAACACATTCAGCACGCAAATGACAACATATTGAAATTCGATTATACTTTTTAATACAAACTAATACCTGGAAAATCAGAATCTGAAGTCAACAAAAATTATTTTTTCGAAAAATTACTAAAAATTTTTTATGCTATTACTGAACAATGGTAACAGCTATCGAAATTCTGTAAACACTTTTCAATACAAACTAATACTTGTAAAATCCGAATATGATGTTTAATAAAATTTTATTACGAAAATTTACTCAATAATTTTCTATGCTTTTAATCAATAATGGTTACTTACATCTATCGAAATAACAGAAATTTCCATTCTGTAAAACTTAATCTCCCATTTTAAAAAACGGAATCATCCTTTTCGGAAAACAGAATCCCATTTATAAAGGCAAAGTTCCCGAATAATAAAGAAAAAGTCAATTTTTATTTAATTGTATTTAATACATTTACAATATTAAATTTATTTATATTTCTAGCTTAATTCTGAATATAATAATCAATTTTTTTTAATATGAAATTTATAATTTTCGTTTTGATTTAATTGATTCTTCACTTTATAAAATCAAATTTTTTTATTTATTTACATGTTAATATTCATTATTGAAAAATTTAAATAACTAGACGATTTATTTTTAATTATATAATAATGTATTTTAGTTCTATGGTTTGAAGTGAAAATATAATCAAACAAATCATTAAATTATGTAAATCTTGTTAATTATCTGTGTTTATATATCGCCATAAGTTACCATGCTTGTTGCTTTCTATATTCATAGTCTAGATTACTTTAATCTTCCATTATAAAAACAAGTTGTTTTTCATTGAAAGTTACGCATTAAGATTAAATTTTATGTTCACAAGTTTAAATAACACAAACAATTTCTAAATTTTAGTAGTTATTAATACACATAGTGCATTAGTTAATTATAAATTTTTCTTGATAGAAAAAAAACTGATAAACGGAGCTATAACACATTGACATTTAAAAATGGAAATAATGACGCATTTAGGATGTACTGTGTTATTTTTATAACCATTAGATTTAGAGGTTATAAGCCAAGACAAATAGCAATACTGTTCATTTTAATGAAATAGACTAATAAATATTTACTTAATAAAATTGTAAACAACTATTTGTGCTAATTTAAATTTTAGACTTGATTTAATTAATATTGCTAGAAAGACTTGAAATGCTGAATAAATTAACAAAATGAACTGTTTATAAATGAGAAAAAGGTTTCCATTTACTACTTGTTAAATTTTTAAAACAGACAAAATTGTTTTAACAAGTGCTATTTCGCGCGAATCAGGATGAATTGAAATAAGAAAAATTGCAATAAAAATTCAAAAGCTTTCTGATAATATCAAGTTGAATGAAATAAATGTTAAAAATATTGTTGCAACATTTGATTTTGGATTTAAAATTAAATTAGATTAAGAAGTATGAACGAAATGGGAACATTTGTGCCTTAAATAATTCCAGGAATTAAATTTATTGCATCAAACAAATCCCAATTGCGCATATTCAGATCAGGTAAAGTTTATTTCACTTCAGGGACATTTTTTGAACTGTTTTACTATATGTTCGTTGCTTGAGATAATCTTTAGTAATTCAAAGTTTGTCTCATGAGCTGAAAACAACAACAAATTAACAAATCATACCGTTATGGCTAAACGAAACTCCAAAACTGTAAACATTAAAAAGCAGAAGAATCATAAATGTTCGGCTACTTACATTCATAGCCAAAATGAAGGTCTTAAATTATTAAGTATTTCAACTGGTGTATACAGTAAAGTATTGTCGGTTAAAAGAAAAGCGCTTTATCAGAAATTAATAAAGAATTAGGTGATGAAATGTTGGATGTTATAGGCAGACCAAAAGCTTAAAATAACTCTTTTCAACTTGTTGCTAATTGCAATGTAAATATAATTACTTTATAAAAAAAATGTTTTTAAATATATAGATTTTTACTTTATTTATTGGTAATTAAAATGACTTTAAACTTTGGAATACGCCATTTACGTTTATAATACGTTTTCAAAATAAATAGCGTTAGATATAGGATTTGATGCTTTCATTAAAACTAAATTATAATAAACTTAATACTTGGAAAAGTCCTCATTACTCATTATAAGTATAATAGGTAACGAAATACCCTTAATAATAATCCTTTTTTAGAATTGTAAATTGGTTTAATTTCCTTAAATTAATTTAATAATGTTAAATTTAGTTTACTACGTTGAGATATTGGTAAACCCCCTTCAAAGTATCGATAGTTGAGTAAAACCATAAGAATTTAAGAAATTTACTTAATTTAAGAAATTGATAAGTATTGTGGTTATTCTAAGTTTGGAAATGATGTCAAACAGATCGTGAAAATTCATAAAAGATCGCCGATTTTCATTTATAATGATTATTGTTTAAATCCGATTTTATTGTAAACTTAGAGATTGTCTGGCTTCAAATGGGCAAAATACCAGTTTCGAACCAAAATTAGGGTTTCGTTGTTTGCTTTGTTGCACTCTATGACTGCCATAAGTCTTAATTATTAATTTTTTTAACTAAAAAATATCGTAAAAAATACATCAATGGATTTTCAACGATAACCTAAATAATGTTATTTATACTTTGACACAAAATCTAGCATTGATAACACAGAATGTAATTAAATTAAAAGTTTTCAAGAAACTTCATTATTTCAAAAACTTCACTTAACCTAATAATTTAATAAGATCAAAAAACTTTTTATACATTGTTATAATTGGGATATTTCCTTATAAAAAATTATGTGATAACTAAATTTTTTAAAGTGATAAAACTGAACAAATTTCAGTTAGAAATTTAAAATTTTTTTAGATAAAACAAGCTCAATACAGTCATAATATCTGACTTTGCTATTTAAAATTAAGTTAGTTTATGACCGATCTCTTTTTTCAAATTAAAGTAATGGAGAAAAAAATTGCGGAGCTATCACTCATTTTATTAATTATAAACGTTGCATTATCATGTTGCATCTATAAATACATCAAAAGTATAGAATTAATTCTGATAAAATTAGCAAATAAAGATATTTTTTACAAATTAAAGAGATAATATCAATTTAAAGACAGAATTTTAATGATCACCAACATCTTTTATTTAAAAAATAAGCAGAATAAAATATTTAATAAAAGATAAAAAAGACTAAAAACCTTTGACCCAAAAAAGGTAATTTGATTATTAGCCGTTTTCAGTTTCAAAAAACTTAACTTAAATAAAAACTATTTCAATTGTAGAACATAAGACTCATTCGATTTAGTTTTTGTCCAAAATCTTTCCTAACGTGTTTAATCGGTATTAAAAGAACTACAAATATTTTATTATATTTTCTATTAAAAGTATTGATATCTAAAGTAAAAGTAGTTGGAATAGGAAAAGATGTCTTCTAAGGTGCTTATTTTGTTGCCAAAACATTATTTTAACTTAATTTTTAAAAATAATTTCATAGAATAGTAAATATTCCAATAAGGTCCGTCTGTTCTTCTTTCTGTTTGACTATCCTTCTATATCTCTGTCTTTGTGATCAAAATACGAAGTTCAGACTTATTTTACAAAGTTTTTCTAATGATTTTGACTTTATCCATCGTATATTCATCATAAATCAAGTATATTCAGTAATAATCATAATTATAATGAAATTATTGTAAAATCATTGTTTAAAAAATTGTATAACTTTATTTAGTTTTATTGTATTTGCAAAACTTGTATTTTTATGATAATTGAAATTAACATAAGAAAATATATTCCTACGACATTGAAAAATACATGAGTTTAATATAAAAATATTAATGTTACTTTATTTCATTAATTAACGTAACCAAATAAGTTAAATACATTATCAAATAAAGATCAAATATAACTTTATATTTACAGATTAGTTTATTCGTCTAATCCTAACAAAACATGATTTAAACAAAAAATTGTTGGTTTGAATCCAATAAAAGATAGTCGAATAAACTTGTTTTTAAAAAGTTTATAATAAAATGTATCATTATATATAGATTATATTCTATTCTTTAAGTTTTTAGAAAAAAAAATAATTATTTAATACTCTTATTATAATGTATTTTTATATTTTTCAGGAATTAACGTACAGTGACCAGCGCTCATTAGGTATTATCGCTATCTATAACTCTCCTTCACTATCGTTATTTGTCTATTTTAAAGTTAGTTTTATTAATTTTCACGAATTGATGTCCATTATTGACAGATAATGACAGGTAGCCCCAGATAACGACAGTTAAAAACAGATAATTTATAATAACGACAGATAGCTACAGATAACAAGTAGAAGCTTATTCTCAACAGTCTTTAAAATATTTTACTTTTGTTTTAATTGTTTTTTATTATTATAAATTAAAATTAATATAGTTGTAAATTTTTGAAAAAAATTTTTTACTGCTATTGTTTAAAGAATTGTTTCAAAAGTTCTTTAGAGAGAGTTCACTGAAATCTGGCTCAGTAGTGATTCAGACTTCAATGAGTGACTATCAACTTTTTGTAAGGTAGGTAATAGTTTTTCTCAAGTTTTCTTAAATATTTTAATTTTTGTTTTAGTTGTTTTTTTTGTTATAAATTAAAATTAAAATAGTTGTAATTTTTTGAAAAATTTTTTTACAGAATTGTTTAAAGTATTGTTTAAAAGTACTTGAGAGAAATTTCACTGAATTCTGGCTCAGTAGTGATTCAGGCTTCAATGAAAGAAAAACATCAAAATTTTATAGAGTTTATTAATTAAACTTTATATTTACAGATAAATATGAATTCGATAGATGATAAGAGAAATGAAAGAAAGCTCAAGTGGATTGAACAAAAAGGTTGGGATAATGATTGGCGCGAGACGGAGAAAGAAAAAGATCGTAACACCAAAAAAGTAAAACGAATGGATAAAGCGTGGCGTGAAGCGGAGAAAGAAAAGGTGCGTGTTTATATTAAAGACAAATGATTGGATAAAGAGTGTCGCAAGGCAGAGAAAGATAGAGATTGTAACTACCATTAAGATAAACGGAAGAATAATGATTGCCGCAATGTTGAAAAAAAACCATACTTTAGAACATAAATTGAGACGATTATCTATGATTTCTACAGAATTAGAGCAAAATTACAGTAACATTATCAAAAAAGGACCTTAAATAGTTTGTGACTCTTGCAAAGGCTTATGGTTTGAGTCTTCCATAACAAAGACAACATTGGAATTTTTATTGCAAAAAGGCATTTCTGAAATATTTATTCAAAGAGTTTGTTCAAATAATTCCTGAGCTTTTACATTTTGTCTAACCTGCTATCGACAAATAACATTAAACAAAACCCCTTTAATGAGTTACATAAATGTAAATGTTTTCGAAGAAATTCCTGAACAACTAAAAGGTTTAACATCATTGGAAGAAAGAAAAGTATGTCCGCGTAAACCTTTAACGCAAATACGTTCACTTGGTAGAGACAAGCAATATGGATTGAGGAGAAACGTCGTTAATGTTCTAATTTCTGTCGACACTTCCGTCAGCGTTCTTCCACGTTCTATTGAAGACACGTATGCTTTTCAGCTTAAATTAAAGCTTAATATGCAGCATAAGTCGCAGTTCATGTTCGAAACTGTCAGATTATCAGTTTTCCTAAATGCTGCGAAATATTTGGTTAAAACTTCGTTATACATTGAAGAAAACGTAACAATATCGGACACGTGGATTAACGACTACAATACTGAAAACGATCATTTTGTCGTTAGAAATTGTTAAATCAAAAGAATGTGAAACAATGGAAATAGAAAATAATGAATGGAATGAGGTGCATGAGCCTGTAAATACAACAACTAATGATACCTTATGGCAAGACAACAACGCTATTGCTTTCGCATTTGGAGAAGGAAGATTTCCATTATCGATATTGCGCGATAAAAATGCTGAGGAGTTGTGGTTTCCGACCATTTACTGCGGATATGCACGACAACAATCAAGTGATGTTTCGAATACAAAAATATGTAAATGGGAATTAAGGCATAAAGATTGTCGCAGCTGTTTGATTCCTATAATATTTTTTATATTCAAGAAACGGCAGTAACAAATAATTACTCAACAAATTTCGTTACATTAACACACAATAACATAAATTGACAGATTGCGACAGATATCAAAGTGTTTTAACCTTTTATGTGCTAGTAAAGGTTTTGTAAGAGCAAAAATAACTTGAAAATATGGTAATTACACAAAAAAGCCATACTTTAGAATATTAAGTTATCTATCGCTATCTCTCGTTATCAGTCGATATCAATCGCTATCTGTTATCTGTCACTATCTATCGTTTTCTGTCGTTATCTGTCGTTTTCTGTCACTCTCTGTCGTTATATGTCGTTATCTGTAGTTATCTGTCGATAACTGTCGGTATCTGTCGGTATCTGTCAGTATACTTCGGTATCTGTTGGTATCTGTCGGTATATTTCGGTATCTGTCGGTAACTGTCGGTATCGATTGGCATATGAAAAAGGGAAAAATTCCTTTATTAAAGTAAGAAATTGGTAAAATACCTTTAATAGAGTAAAGATCAAAATTCCTTAATTAGCATAAGAAATAGGTCAAAATCCCTTTATTAGAATAAGAAAATGCTAAAATCCTATTATAAGATTAAAGAACAAAATCCCTTAATTAGCATAAAAAAAGGCCAAAATCCCTTTAATAGAATAAAAAAATGGTAAAATCCCTTTATTAAAGTAAAGATCAAAATCCTTTAATTAACATAATAATGTCTACAGACATGCAGAGATCCAGACATGTCAAATCCAATAGCTGACTTTTTCAAAGTGAGCTAAAAAGTAATTCGAGGCATAAAAAAATCATAGGAAAAAAACCTAAACAGAAAAAAAGTTTATTGTGCATAAAGTGTCGTTGGGGTTGAAATTATACCGGTTTACTGCTGAAGTGTTATAACAAAATTAAACTTTGAAATTTAAACTAAAAACGTAAAATAAGAATATATAAATAATATATATTGTAATTAACAATAAATTAAAATAAATAAATAAATAAATAAATAAAACTTACAATGGTGATGATGTGTATGTAATATACAATGAAATGATGATGTG
>JAQIXJ010004115.1:0-11349 GCA_034700185.1 Phthiracarus laevigatus | reverse complement strand
ATCGTGTTAATCATCATTTAATTTACAAATAAATGAGAGTAAAAATATCGCACGTAAGACTTAATTACGTGGCAAACAAATCACTCGATTCTTAATTATGTTATTAGAACAGCTGCTGAAAATGATTATATAGTATACGACTAGCGTAATATTAATTAACATTTGATCACAGCCCAAACAAGAACTTTTGCTCACTGTGTAAATACAGTCATTGCTATAATTTGAGCTGGTTTAAAATTTTTTAAATTTAATTGGGTGTTTTTTAATTAAAGATTAATTTTTTATTAAATACACAACCCTTTTACTTAATTATTTTACTTAATAAAAGTGGCGAAAAATATAATGAAATAACAGCTATAGCCTATTCATTTTTAACTATGACCTAATCCCAGCATATATTTTTCAAAATTTATTTCTTAAAAACATTGATCATATTTTTCACTTTTTATACGTAAGGTTTAATAAGGTGGCTCTAATTACATAGATTTAATGCAAATTTTCTCGATAAAAGAAGCTAATTATCATTTATAGCATATACACTACAATTTCACTTTTATTTTATTTTATTGGACATCCATTTCTAATTTTTAAAAGATTAAGTATTTTAAATGACCAACAATTTTGGATCCGCATTATTGGTGAAAAAATAAGTAAGAAAGGCAACAGAAAAACTGCGTGTTACTTTTTACTGGCTATAAAGGGGTAAATGCAAAGTGGAAAAATTAAGAAATACGAGATTAAATTATGTCTAGAAACGGTGAAATGTGTACTGCGTCTGATGGAAACGAAGAGTCAGGGAAAGATAGCGTACTATCAATACATTATTGCTTAAAACCTCACGCAACCATCAACTTAATCACGATATTTTAAGAACTCATAAAAGCTAATAATGAAATAGTGATATGATTAAGCTTTGTTTAACATTTTTCCACACATAATATATCAATTATCCGTCATTACAGTTATTACCGGGAATTAAAGCGAAAACAAAAGGATTACGAGTAATAAATTTTATTACATATGTTATACGTTAGCGTTAAAATCCGTTTACAACAGCAAAAGGTAATGCACTAATTATCACTTAATTTCTATTTATTTATCATTGCTTTTTCTTGGAGACAACAAAATTTTCAACTTTTTATTATTCTTAATCTTTTTAAGTTATTTGCGAACCTCAATAGTTGCTATGCAAAAGGTCTGCGTCTTAAAAACTTGCGGTATATAAAAGCAACGCAGAAACCAAACAATTAACTTCAATCATTACTTTCGTAAATAATTCTCTAAACTAAACATATTTCCGCTGCGTTTAACAATGATCAAAATAGTGAGTCTAGTTTTAATTGTAATTAGTGTGGCTTCGGCACAAGACGTGACAATCACCAAATGCTTGGGTTCGGCGTGGCTTAACTTCAATATCATTAAAAGAGGTCCGCAAGAGTTGCACACCACTGACGTTTCCAGTCAACTAAAAGCTGGTGACAAATGCGAGGCGAAGCCATGTGGCGATTTGATATTCAATTTCGTATGATTTAACCAAATAATGAACATTTTTAAATGCTTAGTACAGTAATACTTTTACCCAACAGTACAAGTCATTCACGCACGATTTTAACTTAACTAAGCCATCGACCGAAGAGGGAGACGTCACTCCGATTGGTCAGTTCATATGCGACACGATTGGAATGGATTTCAGTGGTTATTTGACGATCAACGAGGACTATACCTGCAGCGATATGAGCGAAACGAAATCAAGAATCGATACAACTGTTCAGGTTAACGTGTGCTGCAAGAACGCCAAGTTTACCACTGCCGATTGTAAATCACCCTAAAACAAGAGTTTCTTGATTGTAAATCACCCTATTATGAGTTTTATAAACCAATACGTTGTGAAATTGATTTAGTAAAGTTTTGTGTAATTATTTGATGATTAATTTATGACGGGTTTTCCATTGATAAGTTTGTAACAAAAATAAATAATTCCAAAAGAATTTTCCGACTCAGACACTTTCCTTCCTACTCTTTTTTGTTTCGTGCCCTTATTTAGCAGCTAATTTACCTTTATATTACCTATGTATTACGTGAAATAAAGATAAACTAAAATATACTCGTATGCTTTTTAATCATTATGGAATGCATGTAATATTTCATTTCAAGAAGTGTTTTCTATTATAGATAAACGGTATGTGAAACAGGAAATAAAAAATGCGATATTGTTACTAAGAAATGTTGAAACAATGAAATGTCAACTCAAGTCAACATTTGATAAAAAGAAAAAATACTCATTAGCTTTACGATTAGAATAAAAATCAAACCAATTTTCCTAACAATTAATTTAATTTCATTAATTATAGAGGGCAATGTTTAACAAGAGGGAGACACACAAATGATGGCATATTGTTTGGTAAACAGTTTGTTATTTGAGCTAAGCAGATTAGGGGACAGACTCACGGATAGACACATGGACAGACATAGCAATCATATTTAGTAGAAATGGGAAAATAGAGACAATTTTTTGAACAAAAGGGAGACAAAATAGGAGACACAATTTTAGTAAAATAGAGACAAAAAATGGGGACATATACCCTAGAAGTTTTTATTAAACTTGAATTTTATTTTAAAGTAGAACGTACAATTAATTTTGTCTAAGTCTACAACCTTTTATAAATTTTCTTTTAAATTTAAAGCAGCCCATCAAAGTGAATAATTCACTGATAATCTTCCCAAAGATTTTAAAAATCTGGTATTTTAGAAGTTCAGTCTAAAATAATTGAAAATTCATTGCCAAAAAGTGAAAATATTACCAAAAGGAGACAAAAGTTATATATTGGAGACAATGGAGACCAATGGAGACCAATGGAGACAAATCGAGTCATTGTGTCCATTTTGCCATCTCTAGTTATTAGATATCTATTGGATACGTTTATTAATTGAAAAGTGTTATCGCATTAAATCCCTTTATTGTGATGTATAATCTTATTTTTATTGTTTATTCATTCTTACTACAGTCATTCTATCTTTTAAGCAGATAAAAAAATTTAAATATTGGTACGTTAGTTGAATTTCTATCAATGTTTAAATCGATGGAATTAATCTCAATGTGTCATATAATCACTTGAAATATATTTATAATGCAATTTTTACACCAATTGCAATAAATGTGTTTTCAGTTTCTAATGAATATACAAATTAGAGGTGGAACAACTTTGAATATGATAGTCCCGTCCTGTCAAGTTAATTTTAAGTAGCAGCCCTGTCCTGTCCCGTCCTGTTTAAGAAAATAGTTAGTCCCGTACCGTCCTGTCCTGATGCTATTTTATTTTTATCTATATAAAAATGTTTGTTAATCGAATAAAATTTTTTTTATCAACTTTCGTTGTTAAAAAACTTCTAAATGAGATAATATAAGTCTTTTCACTGAAATATTTGTTTAAAGAAGAAAAAATTAAAATTTGACGATGATTACACATAAAACGTTGATCATTTATAGTTTTCGGGACTAATTCAACAAATTTTACAATCCCGTCCTGTCCCGATATTTAATTGGTACAATCCCGTCCCGATAAATCCCGTAAAAATTTCCTGAATCCCGATCCTGTCCTGTCCCGTCTCGATATTTTTCCAGGTCTAATACAAATATTTTATAAATGATCGTATTAAATTAAAATGTAGCTATATATATATATATAGCTCTGCGAATATAGAAAACCACAATTTTCCTGAACACATTTATTGAATTGATTCCAAATCTTTTCAATAAACTGTACATAAGTCACGTTATCTTTAGTTACTATCTGTTTCAAGTCTATCATTTCTTCCATTATTTTTTCAATCATTTCGATTCACTACTTAATTGGATTGGCTAAACCTAGTAAATAGTTTATTGCATTAAACGTTAGCCCATGTTTGCTTTCTTTTTTAACATAGATTCATAGATTTTTTGTGTCTATTCATCCATTTCGTAAACTTATAAAAGCGTTTCACACAAAAATATTATTTAACGTTGCCATCAATGGTGAATATTGTGAAGCTTGCATAGGTTTAGCACAGTGAGTGTTCAAATGGCTACTCATTATTGTTTTAAAAATCTAATTGTTTCTCGGACTCTCGATTTCTTTATGGAATAATCTCAGCATTCATAAAAAAACAAAGAATAGAAAAATCAAATGCTCACTGGTAAATGAAAGCTTATTTTTAATTAGTTTTTTGAATGACGATTTCGCTTGTTGTTATAAAAGTAGAGCTCTATAGTTTTGATACAAAACTTTACTAGATTTTATTGAATGCATTACAAGGGCAGTGAAAATCGTTAATTCAACAGTTATAACTTTTATAAAAATTGAGGTAATTAAAATACTAACCCTGAAATTGAAGAAAATCAAGATGATAGATGAATATAGATGATAAAAAACGCGCCTTTGGACTTTTGGGACCTCGAGACTCGAAGTCTTTTTAGGCTTAGGTTCGAGTCCAAGTCCTTAAAAATTTAAAAGGCCAAGGTCCTGGTTCTGTCAAGTTGGGTCCACGTCCAATCAGGTTAAGGTTCGAGTCCTTAAGAGTTGGGACTTAGGACTTTTATGAAAAAATAATATACATAAAATAAGTTTTTAATAACTTTTTATTATTAAATGCACTCAAAAAAATTATTGCTATGACCTTAAACACATACAAAATTTAGCAGTCTCATCTTTCAGTTTGTTTTTTTTTACTTATTAAGTCACAAGATTTTGAAAGTTTATTATATTCGGTTTCTGTTTTAAATATGAAATAAATTTTGAGAAAATTAATATAACTTGATTTTAATTCTGTATTTTCTTCAAAATAATCAAACTGTAGGTGGTTGTGTAGTATCCCGGAACCATTGTTAAACTTTTTTATAACAAATTAAAAATATTGTTTTAAAAAATTATAATATACGAACAAATCACGCGCATTTTATTTTAAAAGTACTCCGAATTATTAACGGTATGATTAAAATAAACTTAAAAATTAAAATATAAGTGAATTTAATCTAACCAAACCAAAATAAACCAACCAAAATTAACTAAACCTTACCAAACCTAACTAAACAACTAAACCTAACCAAACCTAAGCAATCCTAACCAAACCTAACCAAAACTAACCAAACCTAACCAAACCGTTAAATAATAAATTATTTGTTTAAACTACAAGTGCGTGCTTTAAGCATTTATTAAATTTTATAAGAATACAGCAAAAATATTTTGATGCAGTTTTTTACAACAATGGTTCCGGGATAATACACAACGCCCAAACTGTAGTCTAGGGTTGACAATAACAGAAAATTCTGAAATATAATTTTTTAATTTGTCATTATATTTGTCAAATTTTAATTAACAGAAAACAATTTATTTGTAGGCTTAACAAGTTTGATGCTGTCCTACAAATTGAAAGAAGCAATTTGGTGTTTTGAAATGAACATGCGAGTAGACAATCAAAATGTTTGTTTAAATGCAATACTCATATGCATAGCGTAAATAAAATAACATAACGCGTTAGGTTTTGATAATTCTAAACGCATTGCATAGGCGTATTGCAGATAAACAAACATTTTGATTGTCTACTCGCATGTTGCATATAAACAAAAAATACATCTTTCAATTTGGAAAACAGCATAAAACCTGATAAGCGAATACTCTCATTTTGCAAAAGGCTATTTTCAATTTAAAAACACGGTATTAAATAATTCATTTCGTAGATGCAGGCATAATATAGTTTCCATTAAAACTATTGCTCTAATTTCCACTTTATTAAATTTTAAACATAAGTATGAAAATACAATTTATAAAAATTAATAAAAGTTAGAAATATATATGAAACATCTAACAAAATATTTTATCAAAACTAAACATTAAGTTTTTCGTTAATAGTGTTCGTGCCATTATACGCCTATTACCATCATATCGATTCGAGTAAATTAAATTAAAATTAATTTTGTTACGGTAATGGAAAACATAAGAACATTCGTGTGTTTTGCTATTTAAAGAAACATTTTTATAGTATTTATCTAAAAGTTTAACGTAGTATTTTTTCATGGAAAAAAATTCCATAATAAAACATCGAACATAGCACCGAAAATGCATTTAAAGTGCGATTATAATAATAGGCTTTACTTCTTTAACATCGCATTACGCATTATTTATTGCTATCTTTAAACCGAAAAAAACCTCCACATTAATACCTACTGTTGAACGCTTGCGCCGAAAAATATTATAGCGAGTTAACTGTAAGCTTAAACTCAAAAGAGTTTTTCAAATCTGCTTCAAGAATTTTCCGCTTTAAGCTTCACACTGAAAAATGTCAATAAATTATACGTTAGTTGATATCAATTGTAACCAATCTGATGGTTACGATGTCACTTCGTTTGATTTTAAGCAATACGATTTCCCGAACTCCAATATAACTCCGTTTCGTACGTTTGTGTGGCATCATTACGTCAAAATCATTATTACTATCATTGTGATCATTGTTGTCATTGTTGGCAACTGTTGTGTGATTGTTGCGGTGACACTTACTCGAGCGTTGCGAACCCGAGTGAATATATATTTATCGAATCTCGCCATTTCCGATATATTTATTTCGTTGTTTTGTATTTGGGTTTTATTGGTCCGCGATTTAACACACATTTACGTGTTGGGGCCTATTATGTGCAAATTGAATGGTTTCGCTCAAAGTTAGTATAATATTTGTATTTTTAAATATTTGATTTTAAAAACGCACCAAATATGAATTAAATTAATATTCATTTAATTCATAACATTTATATTATGCGATTTATTACTAGAAGTTTGAGTCAATTAAGAATTTATACTTTTAAGTAATTAATAATTTTTCCCGTACTAGAAAATTAATAAAATTTAAGAACCATACATTCATAAATAGCTCTATTTGATCCTATGATTAATCAAATATGCAAGACTAATAATAAAAATACATCGTTAGAATTTTGCTACAAGAATTTTTGTTTCTACAGTAATCTTTTAATTTAATTATTTTATTTTTAATTCCCGGCTCATAGAGTACTCATATTTTCTTTTGTTAATTCATAATTACGTGATATGTTTGAAGCGTATTCGGCATGTGACAAAATAACTTTATTAAGACAAGAAATCGTAGAAATCCATTGATTATTATAAAACTGCGGACACACTGATAGACAGTTCATTGTCAAATCAATAAGCACTAATTTTTTTGTAAAAAGTATGCTTAAGAATATTTTTCAGTTTTAAAAGATTCCTGGGTATATGGAGCTTTACTAAAACTGTTTTCAGCTCACCAAATATGAACATCAAAAATTGTTTTAGGGTCACGGAGCTAGGATGACAAACTGCATTTTGGTAAACCCGAGAGGTTTTCTGAATTTTACTTTTCCCTTGTGTGTTAGGGGATAAAATTTTTATTAAATTTTATTTATATTATCAAAAACCACATTTGATTTCACAAAGATTATTACTTTTTAATTGATTTAAACATTTTTTCGTTTGATTTTTTATATAATTTAAATTCAAGTTAAAGTTTAACGATTCTCTTCTTTAATTAATTTAATACTCATTTGTTTTATTTAAAAAGATGTAATTTTGCAAAAATTAATTTAAATTCATAATGGGTGAACTATACTGTAAAAACTGTAATAACTAACTTTTTTAAACCCATCCATTTATAAAATTATGGGCTTATTTGTAGAATAGGGAATTATTTAAGGAGAAATGTTACATTCAAATGAATATATATAAATTATTATTTATGTGATCTTTAAAATACCGTTAGGCTTAAACTAGAAGGATTTAAGAAACTGAAATTATTCTGATTATTTATAATAAGACTATTAAATTTTAAATATAAAAGTTGTATTACTACTATATAAGCAATAGGATTATTTTTGTTCCCTAATTCTTATTACTAAAAAGCCTTTTTCCGAATGTAAGACTATACCTGTTTTAAAAGTTCGATAAATGAAATGTTATATTTATATCCCAGTTAGTGTATGTAATCATATACTATTCTTGTTTAATATAATATTAAAATTTACACATGCCATGCAATTATACGAATAATTCTTTTTGTTATAAGTAGTCAAAATAATAGCATTTAGATTTTTTTAAAAATAATACATATAAATAAAGTATAATGTATTTTTTACATTTACATTTTTCCAAATCTCCCTTACTTTATTTTATAATAAAATATAATTTCTTTTTGAAAAATAAGTTATTAAGAATTTTGGTGGTATTGAAAAATAATTTTGGGGAAGGAGTAACAAAAACTAATCAGATTTAAACGACAATTTTTCTATTTCCGGAAAAAATAACATTTATAACTTTTATAGCATTTATCATAAAAAATAGAAAATAATAGCATTTATAAATGGAGCTAAACAACTCAAAACTATGTGATTCGTGCACAAATAACAATTATATGCTCATATCTTATGAAATAAAAATGCTATAAATGCTATAAAACTTTAAAGATTTATTATTTTTAAATTTTTTAAACCGGGAAGAACTTATTGACAAGTGCAGACAGCAACCGGGAGTCTGAATATTTAGGCAAACCTCGTGTAAAACAGTAGATTTGGTTACCCAACCATAGAGCTTACCTTACTTATTTTTTAGTTTTTTATCTTGAGTGTAACTTAAAGATTAACTTATGCATCGAATCTAAAATCTTTATCATCTAAAATCATTTAATATTTAAAAAAAGCTTCTTATCTTTTCCGCACTGACAGTCGTCTAAAAAATTCAATAGACTTTTCAAAGTTATCTAAAAACATTAACGGAAATTCAAATAATAGTTAGCCATGAGCGACATTGATGTACCTCTACCTGCAGATGAAACTTTGTTTCACTAACACAGTGTGTTAAGTCTGAAAATTATTACCAAAGACCTGTTACTTATTTCTATTCTTATCGAACAAACAATATAAGATTATGATGTTTCTAAACTCATATTTGTAACACTATTAGCCATACAAGCATTTAAATACAATAAAAGTTATTGTTGGCACATATTGTACTTTATTATTATGGCGGTATATATTCCATTAAAAAATGGGAAATACACAAAACATTTTGTTTTATCGATTGTATAGTTAAGGCGTATAATAAACCACTTTATTTTAATGCAAAAATTATTATTCATTAAAAAACAATACAAAATAGAAGAAACGCTCATTTATTTTCGCTCAGACGTCAAAATATTTTGCTTCAAAATTTCGTTTTAAAATACATTTTATTTTTTGTTTTGTATCCCAAATTTCATTTTAAAACATATTACAAAAAAATTTAAATACAAACTGCACACATATTTGCTTATCGTACTGACATATTTATCTATCATACGCTTGTAATAGTGGCAAGTTTGACATCTTCCGTGTTGACGCTAACGGCGATATCGTGCGACCGTTTCGTCGCCATCATATGTCCATTACGGATACGAGTGATAAAGCGACACACGTCACGCGTCATAACATTGATTTGGATCATTTCGCTCGTCGTTTCCATCCCATTCCTAATATATCGGCAACAGTTCCAATTCCATGTAAGTGTACAAAACGAATATTACAACTATATTATTCTATTGTACATAAAGCCAGACGCATTAATCACAGCTTGTTTTGTTTATGGGTGGCAATAGTGGCGCAATTATACCGAAATCAATTGCTTTGAAAACTGGCCCGCGATTCGCCATTACAGCGATGATACCCAGAAATGCGTTATTGAATATCCAATCAAAAAAGTTTACTACAGCTTAGTTACGATTACGCTGTTCTTTATTCCAATCATTGTAATGACGTTTAATTACACGGTAATTATATGGAAATTGTGGATCACTACCAATATTCCTCGCATTGAATATCAAATGGCAAGTGTGGCGAAAAATAGGACCAAAAAGAAGGTTAAATCCGGAACGTAAAAACAAAACAACGATAATAAAACAATTTTAAAATAGGTTATAAAAATGGTGGTAACAATACTGATATGTTTCGTGCTGTGTTGGTTACCGCTACAGTTTTGCGTCATTTATTCCCAATTCGTACACAACCCGTACAACAATGGTGAAGTAAGTGTGACTTATAGCCATTATGTGTGCTATTAATTAATAAAATGGAAAATGTTTTGGAATTGTTTGCACACAGTTGCCCAACTGGTTTCATGTGTCCAGTTATTTCGCGCATTTGATCGCATATTCCAATAGTGCGCTCAACCCTATAATCTATGGTGGATTAAATCAAAACTTTCGCGATAGCCTATACAACGCAATCTGTTTATGCAACCAAAATAATGCTAATACATACTTTTGTAAGCTTTATTTAACTCCCTTTGTAACATAGAATATTAGTTGTTGAAATACCAACTATACTGAACGCTCTGTAGCGAATTGAAATCAGTGTAAAATTAAGAGAAAAATGTTTTTGAACACAGAATACACTGCGCTACAGATCGTCCCATATTGTCGATGTATCAACGGCTTGTATGTTATAATTTTAAGTTACAGCACATTAAGTAACGATTAAAATGTTAATGATATTACCGCATTTATAACAATTATTTTTATATAGTTGCTGCGATGGGCAACAATAATCGAAAAAACCGAAGAAATACTCAAGACACGCGTGAAACGGCTCTAACGAATAAAATCAATTCGAAATAAATTTTTATTGTTTAATTATTATTAATTTTATTATTTAGAAAGAATGCGGTTTTGACATCTGTTGGCAAAAACACAAATTAAATTATTGTTGCGTTATATAACTTAATGTTATATTGCTACTAACACTATATTATGTTCATTTTTAATAATACATTAATAGAAATTTCACATATTTCATAATTAATTTCTATAAATATGACTAAAACATATAAATATTCTTTCATCCGATTTTTAATTAATCGTAACTTTCTTTTTCCCCATAAGTATATGTTTCAATGTACTTGATGTCACGTCGTTTCTTTAACCTGTTTTCTAGTTTGTTCCAAGTCATTGGCAGGAGTGACCGTTTAAATGCATTGGGAGATATCCATATAAAATAAGTATTTTTAAATAAATGTACTTTGATAAACAATGCTTTTTGTATCTGTTACTTATAATATTTCTTTTCTTTTTGTTCGAACGAAGTTATTTTTTAAAAGCGTAATGCTTTAATAACATCTTCTTTACTATTCTACGATTTTTCATCAATTAGATAGGTCTACAATATACTAGAGGTTTTAACCAGGGTGTCCCAGAGGGGGGCTGGAGGGGGGTTACCCCCCAAGACTTCTCAAAAAGTTGACCCCCCCTACCTAAAAAATGAAAAGTGACATCTCTATGGGGGAAAAAATTTTTTTAATGCTT
>JAQIXJ010004114.1:0-11349 GCA_034700185.1 Phthiracarus laevigatus | reverse complement strand
AAGCATATTTTAATTAACTTATTAGCTAAGATACAACTATAAAAAGTGAGCTCTCTATGAATGTGTCGTTCTTGTTTAAATTTCAATATGTATAGTTTTAAAAATCACACGTCCCAAAATTTTTTTGATTAAGTTCGGTCAGAACCCATAGTTTGGGAATCTCTGTTTTAAGCTTTAGCTTAAGGCTAAAAAATATGTGCATTTTAAAAGTAATACAGTATAAAACTTTTGTGTATATCGGTTTGTAAGAGCATTCGACAGGTTTCAGAGATTCGATAGGTCTCATCAGAGAATTCCGTGTTTACTATTTGTAAAGGATTATTATTTACAAAAATTACACAAATAATCTTGAAAATATCGTATTCTACTATAAATTTGCATTAAAATGTTTTCATTACTTTTAAAATTAAATTTTGTTTTTTACTATTATTTAAATTATACGGTTATTCTTTTTTAAAATTCTTTAATAAATAATTGTTTTAAATTTTTTTTCGTGCATTAATCTTTTATGTTAAAAAATATTTGATAATAAGCATAAAATGAAGTATTCCGGAAACGATTATTTTAAATTTTCATTTAACGAATTCATTACTTTATTTTTATCTTTTTAAATTTTTATGTCATAAAGTTTGAATGACATACAATTTAACTAAGAAATAATAAGTTTTGTAACAAATAATTTCTAAAATTTTTTATACATTAAAATCTTTTTATCGAAAAAATAATTTAAACTTGTAAAAATCAAGAAACAGAAAATCTAAAAAATTTTCTTGCAAGGAAAAATTTTTTCAGTTTACAATGATTCATTAAGTCGAGCAATTGATTTTGAGAAGTCTGAGTATCTGTAGATCCGATATTTTATAGAAAACCACCCATCGTCCGTAATTAATAAATTACTTCACTGTAATGAAGCCAAAAATTTTTATAAACCCCTCTTATTAAAATTATGCCATTTATTTTACTAAACATACTGTTTGGATTTTAATCTACGAATACGCTAAAATAATTTGATATAATAATTCAATGTGAGCACAGTATGCTCACATCTTCTAATATTTATTCTTCGATTTGATTTTAAATTTAACGTTTACACTATAGATAAACAAAAGCGCATCTTAGGACTCAAGGTTTTTAAAGGTTCAGGTTCGAGTCCAAATCCTTAAAAATTTAAAAGGTTCAGGTCCAGGTTAGGTCAAGTTGAATCCATACCCATAGGTTCAGGTCCAAGGTACTTTTATTATGGATTTAGAACCTTTATGGAAAAATTATATGCTTAAATTGTAAGTTTTTAAATAAATTTTAATTTTTAATATATTCAAAAAATATTTACCATTAACTAAACATAATGTTTTATCTGACTTTCTGGCAGATATATGGATTTGGGTATGTCCTTCTGTCTGTCCGTGCACATTTCAAAAACATTTAAAAAGTCAAAAAAATTGAAAAAAGTAAAAAATCTTTCCTTTATTAACATAAAGATTTCAATTAAATCAAAAAATTTCAACAAAAAATCTAAAAACCCAAATTAAAGACTGATAAAAATTAAAAACAAGAACGACACATTCATAGAGAGCTCACTTTTTATAGTTTAAAAATTTTTAAGCTTATACGTTTACTTATAAAGTGTATTTATTAACTTAGTCTACAGTTTTCTAAAATATCAAACATATCTAATATAAAATACGTGCTAAGTTCAGTGGTCGAGCTAGTGCGGACACCGCGTCAGAAAGACATAGTCAAAACCATAAGCTCGCCTTTTAAAAAAAAGTGAACTAAAAAGTCGAAAAAATTGATAAAAATAAAGAGTCAACAAGAATGACAC
Organism: Phthiracarus laevigatus; assembly: GCA_034700185.1. Taxonomy (NCBI): domain Eukaryota; kingdom Metazoa; phylum Arthropoda; class Arachnida; order Sarcoptiformes; family Phthiracaridae; genus Phthiracarus; species Phthiracarus laevigatus. The sequence goes on along the minus strand of JAQIXJ010004114.1, from coordinate 9,527 downwards.
ATTCATAGAGAGCTCACTTTTTCATAGGTTAAGGTTTACTTATGTAAAAAACTGAATAGTTAAATCAAGTGGAATAAGTCAATTAATATAAGACTGCGGACAGGAGGACGGACGGACATGGTCAAATGCATAAGATCGATTTTTATTCTAAAAATGAGCTAAAAATTAAGTAAGAAAAATAAACGAAAGTAATGAAAGTTAAAACTCAATCATTTACTTATTTTCGAAGACGTTTTCGCTTTCCGTTTGGCTGTGCGGTTCATCAGATGAGACCGTAATTAAATCTTCACCACTCGAGGTGATTAAAGGTACTTGAGATGAATGGCCACCCAAATCCAAGAGCGATTGCGACTTCTGGACTGCTGTAGAAATTGTTGGGAATATTGGACCCAAAAGTTCAAATGCTATCGGTTCAGAAGAATTAAGCAGTTTAATCGGGTGATACGAGGGTACGCGTGGTATCGAAAACTGTTGACCCATAAATTCGCCATAAATAAGGTTTAAGCAATCATCAGCTGTTGGTCTATTAGTATTGATTATACTGGGAATAAGTAAATCATTTTATATAGTAACCCGTCGTCCAAAAATTGTCGCTTCATTTTCAAACATATCAGGTTTAACCATAGCAAATATATCACTGTTGTTGTCACGTATTATTTCTGTTATTATCGGTTCAATTGTCTGTTGTATTACTGTGACAGTCTTCTCAAAATCAAACAATGGGTTAGCGGTTGTGCGCAATTAATCGTTGACAGCAGCAATGTTTTTGTGTCCAATCTTTTCCTCGATTTCGGGATTAAAAACTATTAAGCGTCCAATGGTCTCGCAGCGTGCGATTAAGCCTATAATTATCCGCATTAAAATTAATATGTTATTACGATAAATATTTTCATCGAAATCGGAATAAATAATATGAGCGTGAAGTATTAAGCTTTTATAAATTGCACGTTTCTCTTCAATCGATTCAGCCAATAGTATACAATTGTTAAATGCTGTCTCAAGTTTAGACAAATCAATTTCAGCAAACATTTCCATTTTTGCGGGTCATGGCATGTGCTGATTCTGGCTATTAAACCCATTGCTTTCATTATAAAGGCTGACATATTTGAAACTTTGAGTCTGTCATTGATAGTTGTGTCCGCGCTTGCAGTTGTCTTTGGTTCGTTGCGCTCAAAATTAGCAATCAGTTTTTTATCTGAGATATCGCTATCAAGGACAAAATAGTCTCTATCTGTCATATTATAATCAACAATGGCTTCGCTCATAGTTCGCATAATGTAATAATAGAAATTGCGTATAACAATCGATTTCTCCTTTCCTTTCTCATTACAATGTATGATAACCCCGACTACTGTTAATAAATCAGTCTCTTTTTTAAAGAAGGTTTCGATACCTGTGTTACGTGATCCCTAATTCTTAAGATAACGAATGATACTATTCATATAATTCTCAGATGTAAATACTGCATATTCGCGTCCAAACACTTCCATACAACTTAGCGCTCGAGTGACGGCATTCTTGTCGATAGAATACATATAACCAATTTCGCTCAAAATAAGCGCTGGAATTTACGGATACATTGTGTCACTTCTCGAATAACACGTACGATCATAGCTATAAAATGGCAATTCGTTAGTTGTCATACGTATTTTATTGAACAATAGAGCGGACTTTCGTGTGACAGTCTTTTCCCGACTTTCGCATAGCATTAGTTCCACCGCTGCCTCCAAAGGATTTATCCCTTTAACCATTAATAGAAAGTTTTGCGCTGTCTGTGAATCAAAGGTTTTATTTTCAGTCTTCTTCACCCAAAGTTTCTTTAATTGGCTGTACTTTCTAATCATTGAAAAAACGCATCCATTTAAAGGATATATGATCCCAACTAAACGCCATATCGTTTACTAAATTGTATACAATTAGTGATGAGCTCTCGCTTATAATTGTAATCAGTGTGACTTCACTATTGCTAGACTTTAGCGCTTCTGAAACATGTGCCTCAAAATCACACGTGTTATTATACAATGTATTTAATACTGCACTCTGCTGTCAATTACGTAAACCAAAAATATTGTTTTATTTCTTACGAAAATACTGAATAATGCGTTCAATTTTACTAATTATTAATTTGCACTTTTTACGAGTCTTAATATGAAATTCAATTAGTGAATGTTTTTCAAAGTCTAACGACACAAAGAGTTTAAAAACTCTCAGACAAACACTCATCGTTTTTATATTGTTCATAGCTGGCCAACAATTCTCTAAAATTAGTTGCTGTTAAAAAATATTCACAGGTCTTGTGATTCAGCGGTGAATCACAAATGAATATTCAAGAAAAATTAAAAAAATATTATAAATTTATGACCGTTTGTGTGTGCTAAACAGTTGACAAAAAGAATTAAAAAAATTCTGAATCGATTTAAAAAATTCAATTCACAGTTTGCCTATTATCATCACATATATCAATTTTAGTGAGAAAACTATGATTATAAAAAACTTGCATTAATTAATAAAATATGATTCATTAATAAAAATATTTGCTGTATTTTCACTGTATGTCTCATAATACTACTAAACTCAACGAAATGAGAAATGATTATATTCAATACACAACTTGTGTTGGAATTCATAGTAATGTGGAGAGAACTAGTTTCTCACCTGCATTTTACAATTTTTACGAACTTGTTTTACTGCTAAAAGCAGTTTGGTTAACACTTCAGGAAATAAAATCGTTTTTAAGTCGTGAAGCGCATCAAATCTGTTCGCATATAAGCTTTTCTAAATTTTATTTCGCACAAACAGGCGTTGGAAAGCCGTAATTACATATTAGAAATAATATTTTAATGCTTTAAAAGTATGTAATAATAACTGGTTTTGCGTTTAATAAAATTTGAGCAAATACTGTATAAATATTAGATGGATTTTATTCCATTAGTTTTAGTATGATAAGCTCATCATTATATATGCATAAAATTTTCAAAATTATCACTTAATTGCTATTAAAACTAGTTGAAAAGTTTCAATAATAATAGCATTATACTCCGCTACAATTAATTAATAAAATACTAAAAGTGTAGATGGTTTCCACTAAAGCGCTAATTATATGCATGTAAAATATTTATTTAGTTATGCTTTCTATATAACGCACCCCTATTTCTTATTATGAACTCACTCAATGCTTTATACATAGCGGCATGTGGTCGCCTATTTTTTTGCATTAGCGTGTCCCTAATTGTGCTTCACTTGTTTAAACGCTTAGCTATACATTAAATTATCATAAAAATATGAAATATAAATTGATTTTAAAGAAGTATTGACTAAATTAATTAATAATAAAATATTTTGACTAGATTTTGTTAATATAAACTAATGTCTAAAATGATAAAATGTGTAAATATGTTACTAACTAAATAATAAAATAAATACGTTGTTCCTAAGTTAAAATAAATTAGTTATGTGATTATTATCAGAAAATAAAATTATTGTATTTCGGGTTAGGCCTAACCTGTCGTCCAAAGCGAGTAATGACACGGTTAACCGCGATTTTATCTAAATTTATTTCATTTTCGCTTTAACTGACTTCGTTGTATATTTTCGTTTTGATTTCTTTACAGATAAAGGTTTATTTTCTTTGATAGCGATTTTAAATATACTTAATTTACTTTTATTCACTTTCTTTTCGTCTTTATCCATAACTTTCAAATTATTATCCAATAATTGTTTGTCAATAAAGCTCTCTTCATTGATTAAGTCTTTATTATCAGTAACTGAGTCTTATCTTTAGTTGTTTTTGTTTTAAATTCCACTTATTATAGTCTTTAATATCAAAAACACTATCACTGGAATTTTCCACTGGATATTCAAGCTCGTATTTGCCAGTTTCTATCATATTCTTAACGTGTATACTTTCGTGTTTCCATACCAAAAAAAAGGTTTTGCTAAAAAACTGTTTACAGTACGGATTATCGGTTTACCTTTATTAAAACTGATAACTTTATAGTTGTCTTTATTTAAAGTTTTCGCGATAATATACGGGCCTTTTTATAGAGCTTTATATTTAAGATGTACGCCAGGAACAATGGTTTTGTCGATAAGCGAGATAATGTCGTATTTTTTAAAAGTCGGAACAATAGAATTCTCATTTTTGTGATTACACCACTTCTCTTCTTGCATTAAAATATTTTTACGCGCTTCATTCTAGCTTTTTCTAATAAATTTTTATGTGAAATATCAGTATCTGTGTCACGCATGTTTTATAATTGAATTTTTCTCTCAAATGCATTTTTAGAATTATAACCGAATATTAAAAAGAAAGGCGAATATTTCTTCGTCATATTAGTGAAGTTATTGATTAGTCGTGTGTCTATCGGTAGAAACTTGTCCCAGTCTTTATCTCCGTTTTCACAAAAAGCTCTCATTTGTAACATTACTTTGTGATTTGAGCTCTCAGCACAACCGTATGCACTTGGGTTATAAGATCTCGTAGGCTTATGAACTATTCCCATTGATTTACAATAATTTTGAAAAACTGCTGACTTAAAACTAGCGTGTCTATCGCTTATGATGTTTTTAGGCACTGAACGACGTGTGGCTAACTCTTCAAAAAATTCAATTATTGTTGCGGCCTTTTGATTAGGTATAGCTTAATGACATATCTAGTAAGTCTGTCGGTTGCCGTAATCACGTATAAATTGCCTTTAGTTGTTTTTGAACCCGGACCGAAACAATCGATATTTATCGTAACAAATGGTTCCAAACTAATCGGTTCTACTTTACCTATACCATATGGTTTTTGTATTTCTGGGTTTTTTTTTGGCATGTTTGGCAATTAATAATAAAAGCTCGTAATTCTTGTTTCAATAATGGCCAAAAGAATTTTCTGTTAAGTTCTTTTTCAGTTTTATCACAACCAAATCACACTCTTAACCGAAGAAATGCTGGAATCCTATCGTATTCAACTGGCAGCGGTGCCTCCTGAATCAACCGTCAAATGGTGGAAGCAATCGAGGAAACGCATTCAAAACGATTTTCGAAAAATTTTGCAACGAATAGTTCGACTCGTGATCGCAACGGTTTATAGGTTGTCCAATTTTAGCGTTCATTCATTGGTCGAGATGGCGCCAACCGGAAACGCCCGATTCAACAACCGGAAGTCGGAGTACTCTCCACCACGTGAGCCATGTCGCTACTGTCGGGACGCGGGTTTTACAGATTACCATTGGCATCGACAATGCCATCGTCGCGTCAATCAACAGTCAACTACCGCTAATGTATCGCAAAACATTAATCACACATCAACAGTCAACGCTATGGCTAACGGGCATGTGACGTATAACGTGAGTGTGAACGGCGTCTCCCTTCGATTGCTACTCGATACAGGTTGGACTTTCTCAGCTATTTCGGAACAAACAACAAAACGCTTACGCATTAACAAAGATCGCAACTCTTCCATACCTGTAACGCAAGTCGATCGTGTCGCGCACACTGCCGGAAGTGTTCGAGTGAACGCCAAAATTGAATCTCAAAAAAACGATTAATGCTATATAGCATTCCTAACCTCAAATAGGACGGACTGTTGGAGTTAGACGCTGCTCACGCATTTGGTTTTCGTATCGATTTTTTCCGCTCAACAATACCAACGAATATACCGAAACACGTACTACACGCGAAGTTAGCGCCATCGTTAGAACAAATTCTCGACTCGTGTGACGTATTCTATTAATTCGACAAAGATGTCGAACGAGACTTTGAACACGAAATTCGCTTAAAACCTGATGCTGTACCGGTTAATCAGCGACCATTTCGCATGTCACCCGAACGAACGAAAGAGTTACAGAAACACACTGACGCTATGCTGGCCCAAGGAATAATTCGTCTGTCATGCTCACCATATCCTTCGCCAATGTTTCTCGTACCTAAATCAGATGGTACTTATCGACCAGTAATCGATTATCGAAAGTTTAATACGCAATCGATAAGTGAACGTCAGCTGTTACCGATAATAAAGATCTCATCGATAAGTTGTCCGGATCTACCGTATTCACGAAAAAAATGTCGCGTGGGGCTACTTGAATGTACGCCTTCATCAGATTTCTATTGATAAGACAGCATTCGTCACGTTATACGAACAGTTCTTGGTTTTGGCGTTGTGTCTTAGGAACGCTATGTCAATATTTAAAACGAGAGTTGCCAAAGGCGTTAAAAAAGTTCATCTGTTAAGGTATCGAGTTGTACGTTGACGACACGTTACTTCACACGCCAGATAAAAAGTCACACATCGAACTGTTACGTCAAGTAATAGAAACACTGGCTATGGAAGCACTTCGCTTGCGTCGCTCCAAATGTCAGTTCATTCTGACGGAAGTCGAATTTCTGGGACACGTGTTATCGGCTAAACTAGTACAACCCGAACAGAAAAAGTTAAAAGAAATGGCCTAGTTTCCAGTTCCATGTGACGTGCTTACTATGCAACGATTCGTTGGGCTAACGAGCTATTCTCGAGACAACGTTCCTAACTTTGCGGAAAAAACGAAACTGCTAACAGCACTTACTCGAAAAGATGTTGCCTACGATTGGGGTCCAGATCAAATAAGAGCGTTGAGTCAACTTAGTAGCGATTCAGTAAGTGCTCAAATGTAAGTAAGTAAGTAAGTTCAAATGTTAGCCAAATTCGACGAATCGTTACCCACACTACTGCAAACAGACTCATCTGGTGTCGGACTTGACGCATTACTAATGCAACGAACGACTGATAACGAGTTACGGGTAATATTGTATTGGTCACGTCAGTTGAATGACACCAAATCTAGATACTCACCTCAAGAGCTAGAATGCTACGCTGTGGTGATGGCAGTCGAGCATTTCCACGTTTACTTCGATGGCATTTATTTCGATAAATATTCGGATTGCGCGGCACTAATATTGCTGTACGAGATTAAGAATCCAAAATCTCGATTGTTTCGATGGTCAATACGACTTAGAACTTGGGATTATACCGTTAAGTTTCGTCCCGGTGTTACAAATCAAGCAGCTTATGCGTTATAACGACATCCTATTACACTACATATCGACATTGACGAGTTCGATATTAGACAAGACAAGATAAATCGTAAAGTTATAAGGAATCCGATAGTAATAGATGGCATACTACGCGTTCGATATAATGGACGTACTCGAATAGTTGTTCCGCAATCACTAATTAAAACGTTTTGGAATCTACACATCGATATGAATCATCCCGGAATCGACAAAACAATGATGGCCATCGCGCGATGAGGACGTCACCAAATTTGTACGAACCTGTCACGTCTGTCAAACAGTTAAATCGCCGAAACAGCCACGATATGGCGGAAGTAATCCATTACCAACGCCTGAGCAACTGAACGAAGTGTGGGCGATGAATTCTATCGTGTTGGGTATAGTCACTGAGACAACAGTATTCTGACCCGACTATCCATCACGATTCAATGAGTACTACTTGTATCCATCAGATAATACTAGTTAATTATTTATTATAAATTGAAAAAAAGGATTCTGACCCGGCTTTACATTTCGTAACAATGTGCACTAGGTTTACTTCAGATAAATTTATAAATTAATTTTTTAAAATTTAAAAAAAGGAATTCTGACCCAGCTTTCCATCTCGATTCAATGTGCACTACATTTATCCAACAGATTATAATAGTTGTTAACAAAAAAATTGAAAAAAGGGATTCTGACCAGCTTTCCATCTCGATTCAATGTGCACTACAAGTTTAAATCAGATAAATTTAAAAATTAATTTTTTTAAATTTAAAAAAGGGATTCTGACCTAGCTTTGCATCTCGATATATGTGCACTACAAGTTTAAATCAGATTATAGTAGATAATCATTTTTAAAAAATTGAAAAAAGGGTTACTGACCTAGCTAGTTATTAAATTTAAAAAATTGATAAAAGGGATTCTGACCCAGTTTTCCATCTCGATTCAATGTGCACTACTTGTATACATCAGATAATACTAGATATTTATTTTTTAAAAATTGAAAAAGTGATTTTTACCTAGCTTTCCATCTCGATTTAATGTGGACTACAAGTTTACATCAGATTATTGTAGATATTAATTTTTTAAGATGTTGAAGTGATACGAGAATTAGTTACCACCTACAAGATTATGTTAAACTCTAAATGACTGTAACATTTTAAGAAGCTTATATATCTTATTTTCCAATTTATGATGTTACTTTACAACTATTGCAATATACATTATCGTGATATAAGTATTATTGATACTTAGTCAAATTAAAAATTTATAAAATAATTTATACATATACATTATAATTGAACATATTAAAACCTTCTTAATCTTTGGTTATTATTGCAAAATTTAGTGTAATTTTAATATCAAGTGTTCATATTGGTATTTGTCATAATTATTGCATTTATACTTTACGACGTTAATATCATAACTTTTTGCGACATTTTTAAGTATTTAATACTCGGATATCATTATTGCCTTAACCATATTTCCATGATAATAATTTAATGAATACCACGTTTCTCCCTTAACTAATATACATTTTATAATGTCACAAGGCTTAAATTGATAATATATATAAAATGACAATATATACAATAATAATTGCGAAATGAATCCGCTTTCAGAGTAATTAGCCGAAATCGGTTTAACTTTTATCTCAAAAATACACTTAAGATTATATATTTCGTCTGCTTTGTTTCGCTCAAACCCATAATCGACTACAATTAAATCATTTGAAATATGGCTTTCCTGAAAACTAAAATAATATTAATAAACATTTTGTTATTTTTGAAACTTTTTTTGATGCATGTTATGTAGAAATCTAAAACAATTACAATATGAATTTAGGGTAATAAAGCCTTTTAGGTAATAATGAAAAGTAGTGAACATTGATACGATGGAAAGTTTGGTCAGAAACTCTTTTTTAAATTTCTAAAAATTTAATATTTAAATTTATCTTATCTACAAACGTAATTTAATATATTGTGATGAACACTAATAAATTAAAAAGCATAAATAAATTAAATAAAATAAATAAATAAAACTTACAGTAATGATGATGTGTATGATATATACAATGAAACGATGATGTACCGTTCGGATCAAAAGTAACGCATACGACAGACAGTATATGACAAAGTTTGGATAATTATGCTATATGTGCAAACACTTATCAGTCTTATATATTAGAAATTTACCCTATTCTGTCCTAAAATTAGTATACTTTTAACGAAATCAAACCCTTCTGTTAAAATATTTTCAAACCGGAATTAATGCTAAACTTTAACTTACAGGTGTTGCCTATAATCCTTTTCAAGTTAGCATACTTATAAATAGGTATATAATGACTATATTCATGTTCAAATTTTGTTGGCATACTCTATCCAGTATTTGCTGTAAGCTGTTTATCGTATGCGTTACTTTTGATCCGAACGGTATTGGCACTCATTCACGACTGTATATTAGTGTAACTGTACAGAAGAGGCAAAGAGCATCTTCAATGGTTACTAACG
>JAQIXJ010004113.1:0-11350 GCA_034700185.1 Phthiracarus laevigatus | reverse complement strand
GATTACTAGTGTGAACAGTGGTTGGAAGCGAAAAATTTGTTTAATTGCGGAGACATTAAAGGTAATTAACAAATCGTTTCGCACACCCTTTCACGCGCATTCTCTTTTAGAATTGCCTAAGGATACGCAACTACAGGAAACTCAAGAAAATGTGCAATTGGTTAGTGTGAAACCGATTTAAAATCCTAAATAACGAGTGTCAAATCTTTTGATCAGGCATTTGTTTTTTGAATAACCTTTTTTATTTTGATTGAAATTTTTGTGTTTTATATATAAAAAGGAAGTCAATAGTTGGGAAAATTTTTACAACTTAATATTTTATTCATTTGTTTAAAAAAGTCATTAATAAATAGTATTGAAAAAGTTTTATTTTTATTTCGTTGAATGTCATATATTGCATAGTTTGCAGTATATTAATGATGCAAAAAGTCATCGTACGGAATGCAACGTCACTATATGTAGCGTCTACCTCTAGAAGCACAATACAATATACATAATATTTCTTTTATATAGTGCTTGAATAGCAGTGCATTTCGGGTTACAGTTTGTAATTTTATTGAGTTGTTTTTTCAATGTTTATTTTGAAATTAATGCTAATCTAAGAGTTTTTATAGCTAGAAATTTAGTTCAAATTTGAATAAACATTTGAAAGGATTTATAAGAATATTTTCTTAGTTTGATTTTTAAGTTCCAAGATAAAGATATACTATATTAAGCTCAAAATTTTACTAAAATTGTAAAAACACTGTACTCATAAAAAAGTAATTTAAATGTGCTTCGGAATATCAATCTCTTTTTCAAGAAAAGTTTATTGGAGTAATGCTAATTCCTAAAGTTGTTAACTAAAACAACACTAAAATGAACATTATAATGCGCTCACTTTGACTTTAAATCTATTGTTGGCTTACATTATTGATTTCTATTTTTAAACAGACAAAACATTTAATTATTGTTTCGCTAAAATTTTTTAAATGTGCTTTAAAACATTGTTATATATAGTACTTCAGTGAGTGTTAAGCATATTTTTATTCATTCTTAGTTTAGCTGTCGACGAAGTAACATCAAATTTGTGCTTATAGATACAATTAGGCGCGTGTCATAACATGTTTTAGTTTAATTAGCAAGACGCGTGACGCAAAAATTTACTAATATTTTCCCCTATTTTAACAATTTTATACCCGATTTTGTGTCAGTTTTGACCAAATTAGCTCCATTTTTAGTCATTTTTGACCCAATTTAAGCCCTGTTTTGCCCCTATTTAAGACAATTTTGACACTATTTTGACTCATTTTTGACCCAAATTTGTTCATTTTTACCTGATTTTTGAGATCTAAAAAAATTCTACAGAGTTATAGACAGACAGACAGAAATCCCAAATCCAATAGCTGACTTTTACAAAGTAAGCTAAAAATTATTAATGATTTTTTCAAGAAATAAAGATAATAATGAGGTGTAACAGTCTTAGCTTAGTATTAATCTATAAAATCTAAAGATATCAATTAAAATAAAAAAGTTACTCGAAAAACAAATGCCTTGTATTGCGTTAGTTTCGCAAATAGTTTGCCAATTGTTACTCCACTGCTAATTTGCAGGACATTTTTCGATTGCGATCATTACTCCCGGTGACCGCAAACGTAGAAGAGGAGGACGATTACCTAAAGCTGTACCAATTGATCAATGAAGATGTACGTATTATAAGGTACTATGTTTACTAAATATCCTGTTTAACTAAATGCGATAAATTGAAATTTAGTATTATATATATGAAATAATTGACACAAAAGCGCAGCTAATCCAGGGTCCAATACCAGTGAGGTATTCGGAGCATTGGTTTCCGCCAGCCGTTACCGCCAGCGTTCGGTTCAATAGTGATTACCTGTTTTTTAAGGCCGATAAGTATTGTAAACGTGCGCTAGAATTACCTAAACGAGGCAAGTCTGAGGTAATTTTAATTTTAACGTATTAACCACTTAATTATGGAATTGAGTTTCAAATTTCTGAATGAAAAATCTTTCGTTTAGTGTCCATTCGGTTATAGCGAAAGTTCGTTCTTATTTCAGTGCGAGAAATCGGATACTGATTCGCACAAAGAGTTGTGCAAAGATCTAAGCATTGACGGTGCAGTTATTATAGAAAATCAGTTCTTTGTCTTGAGAAAAAATCTGTATTGGATATTCAATATAAATGATTCGTATAGCCTTGTATACGAAAATGGAAGCCTTGAAGCTAAATCGATGTTTAGTGGATTCAGAGAAGACAATGACGGAATCACTAGTATTGGCAGCAATAAACAGGGAAAAATTGTGATGTTCTTTAAAGAACGAGTGTGGAAATGGTTTCCGAATGGAACCGTCGAAATCGATGGACAAATAATTGATAAGTACATCGATATCGACACTGACCATAGTTTGGAGAAGAAAAAAGATAAAACTGTTATTCCCGTGTATTTGTCGCAAGATTTGGACGAATTTACTGGAAATCAGAGCTTAATTCAAATACATTATCCATCGGAAAAGGAAGCACAAGTTTATGGCGCTATTATTCAACTGAATAGCGATCCGGAACCGAAATTCGCCCGATTAAGAGGCAATGAAGTAAAAGGAAACGGAAAATCTTTGAATAGGAATCATAGTTGTTTTTAATCGCATTTAGGTTTACTATTTTACAAAATTGAGCGACAAAATCAAATTTAGCGGCGATGTCGCGAACGTTACCGAAACGAAAGAAAAACTTCCGCCAGACGTTCGAGCGGTATTTAAAGGTCCCGATCAGACATACTATTTCATTCGCGACGAGAATTACTGTCGACGACCGCTCGATGTCTCGACGCTAAATCTCGAACCACCAGATTATGTAAATTAAAAATGATTTTTATTGAATCAATTTTTAATAAATAATTACTTTTCGATAAGTGTCCAGAAGGCGGTGATCTTCTAGACCTGTTCGGATGCACTAGACATCAATATATCAGTTCAATCGATAAATTGTGTCAAAATCCGCGTATCGATAACGCAATATCGACCTCTGATGGCAAATACGTGTACGTATTCCACGCCGAAATTTACTGGATCTTATCTGGTCTGCCAACAAATACTAAACACGCGCCAACTAATAGCTATGTTACTTATGGCGGGAATCAAACCGAGACTTGGCTTAATTCCGATATTAATAAAGACGCCTTTTTCTTGATTCAGTCAGGTTTGCTATTACAGTATAAACCATTAGAAAGTATTTCGATACAGGATTTTTATTCAAAAATATAACTTTTAAAAAATCTAAAGATACGTTCGGCGAGAAAGTGATCGAATTTCATAGAAGCCGGTACAGAGTTTGGTCAGCAATTGGTGGCTTACCGGAAGAAGAAGGAGATATTGTCGAAGGCGAAACTGCTATCAATGAACCGGTAGCTGTAGTGTCATTAATAAAAGAACCAGAAAAACCAGCGCATATTGAAAAGAACAGACCAATCGTTTATACGGACGAATGGTTCGTAAAACTATGCGCCGAACCTAATATCGATTCTGCCGATTCAAATCTTAACGGAAGCGAAGTGTATTTGTTTAAAGGCGATCGATATTACATTCTTACCGGTAAAAAAATAATTTCAATCCTATAGTTAATTACATTTTAAAGTTTAAAAAATTGAAGAAAATTTAGTCGCATAATAGGATTACGCGAAGGCATCGGTAGACTGAGCTCATCGGCACTGACTCGCGATTGGTTACCTGGGTTTGACCCGAACGGCACGTCTTTTATGACTTGCAAAGAGGGATATCGGCGAAGCAATTTGTACCAATGGATGCCATATAGAAAGTGGTCGGCTTGGGATCGAAACTATAAACTATGGGGCGATAAACAGAATTGGGATCAGCAAGCGATTAGTGGTTTCAGCGCTACGCTACACAATAGAAACCTCAATGATCCGCAAATGATCGGTCTCGACGGCGAACTCGTTCACTACTATTCGACATCTGATTGGTGGTTCACTCACAAGACTCGCGTAATGAATTATAACGATACGCGCGAGCAATTTCCACCCGGTGTCGATGCGGCGTTTTCGATGCCCGACGGCTTTATATACCTGTTTCGCGAAAATAAGGTCTGCGTTCGTCAGTGGATTTACGATAGCCATCCACCCTATGTATGTGTTATAAGTTACTTGAAATCTAGTTTTAATCAATATAATTTTGGCGATTAGTGCCCGAAATGGCAAGACTCGCGGAAACTTTTCGGATGTTTTGGTCCAATGAAAAAAGATGTACGCAAATCGATTACTACCCATCGATTGCCAGAAATAGATCGCGAAGCGCTGTACGACTTATGCAGCGACGTTAATATTGACGACGGAGAGAGACTTTGGCGCAAAGATAACGAGATATATGTATGGCGTGGCGCGCGTTACTGGCAAATCATAATGTTTCCACACTCACCGCGGGTTATCGGCGCGGGTCCGAGTAGGGAAAGGTGGCCACAGTTTTCCGAAAATCCTGATGCGGTCGTTATGATACGCGAGGGTTCGTTCGTATGCCACTAAAAATTATGTATCGATAATTTTACATTGTGAATACATATACATAGGAACAATAAGACGTGGCTGTATCGTTGCATTCTATGGTGGTTTCTGGTCGGCGTGGTTTCCTAACAATAAACCATGGGTTGGTTCGAAGGCGTGGTGGGCTCAGCCCAGTCCGTCGCTTAAGTTTGGCGCCGCTATGCATAACGGAGATATCAATAATCCCATGGTTTTAGGATTTGATGGCAATTATGTATTATAAAACGTTTTTTTTTCGGTCATCCATACCCAAACCCATTTAATTGAACTGTTGTTGTTTGTTAAAACAAAAAATAGGTACACTATTACAACACGGAAGGATCGAATTTGTATTTCAAAGAGAAATTAAAAGTAACGGAAACGGTTGAAGTATGGCCCGTAAACATAACCGCTGCGTTCAGAATGGAAGACAATACTGTGTTCTTGTTTAGAGGAGACAGGTATTGCAAACGAAAATGGAATTGCAATGATAGCTCCACTAATTGCGTATGTGTTCGCTTATCAGACGATATTAGACAATCCTATTGAAATGTTTTGTTTTTTGTGAAATGATTTCTAGTGCTATCAATGGTTGGATTCGCGTTTACTGTTCGGTTGTGAATCGGCTTTAAGCGTGGCTTAAACATAATTGAAATTATTATCGGAAAACACGTTTATAATGATCAAAATAGTAATCGAATATAATGTGATATATTAGTTATCTAAGTGTACATAAATTTTCTCTTTAAAAATAAAAATATAAATATATTGTAAAACAATTATTGTATTATAAAACAATCGATGATAAAACATAAGATAACAAGAATTTATTGAAAATGCCATTTTTTACTGCACCGCATTCAATAATGTATTGTTGAAGAATTACAATATCTTTAAAAAAGATTAATGTTGGAATAGAGATGGACACCACTAATTGGGTACTTTTGGAATAGAAGACCACACTATGAAATGGTTATTTTCAAATAAAGTTTGATCCCTGATAAATAATTAAAATTCGCATGGACGTCGACACCGATAAATGGCTAGTTTTCATTTAGGTGCGACACCAATAAAAGGTTACTCCGCTTCATCTAACGCCGCCACCGCCGGAAACCCTGTGCACCAATACGGTGCCAGCGAATATCAGCAAATGGCGTTGCAGATCCTACGGCACAGGACACACGTCGCAATACCATATAAATACAAATAAAAACATGTTGAATTTTGTTTTTTTTTGCGTCAGCCAAGTCATTTCGGGCCACTCAGCAATCTCCACCGCCATCTAAGCAGCTACCCCCTCCTACACGTTAGAAATACTTTTGTTGTGACAAACTTGATATACAATTTTAGAAAAATTTTCGGAAAAACAGTTATTACTAGGGAACGGATTTTCCTGGACTTAAAAGTAGTAAAACCGGGAGGGAAACGGGAACAAAAATGCACCAAAAGCGGGCATAGGTTCCGGGAAGTAAAATTTGTTTTTATTATTAAAAATTAAAAAAATTAAAGAATAAAGAATTTGATATTATCCTTCTAGTTTAGATAAAACTAAATTCCCCAAACATAACTGTGCATAAATGTAAAAAACAATATTAAAATTTTAATGAAAACAATGTTTATTAAACTAAAGATATTTATAAACTAAGCGTTCAACGACTTAACTTTTTTCTTATAACTATAACAATTTATGCCATAATTTCATACTTTTCATCAATTTTGAATAGTTTTAGAATACTATTTATATATTAATTAAAATATTGTTGCTAAATATAGAATAAACGGGAAATTTTTATAATTTAGTGTATACCCGGGATTGTTTCACTAATTTGTCAAAACCGGGATAAACCGGGAAAATAAAACAACTCAATTAATTAATTATATTTAATAGAAGTTAAAATATTATTCTCCTGCTAATAAAATTAAAGAAAAATAACGGGATTTACCAGGAAAATCCTATCCTTAGTTATTACTATAAATATATGATAAATAAGCAATAATATTCATTAACTTATGAAAAAACGAATATAAAAAATTAAGTTTTAAAAAAATAAAATTTATTCATACTCACTGTAGTGTATTTAACTAGTGAGAGTCGAACGATGTAGGTTAGTGACGATTAGTAGTTGTATTGCCACTAAAGGTTACGCGTTAACGCGTGCTCTATAGCTAATGCTGAAGACCAGAAATATTAAACACTACTGAAGAGGAATGGTAACACCGAAGAATAAGTGTACCACAATTACCAATAAAGTGAATTACATGTATAACATAGGAATTATTGGAGTAAATAATAACGACTGGAAATAAGCACTATATATGTTAAATGAGTTACTATACAATGAATTACAATAACGATAATATAATTGATGTGTAGACTTTAGAAGCAGAAAACAGACTGATGTGTTAAACATCAACTAATAAGTTATATTGAAAAAATAAGCAAATCATTTATTAGTCATAAGCATATGACTAATGAACTAATTATTGAACATACAAGTAAGTAATTATGAGTAATTAGAAATAACTAGAAAACTTTAGAAATGTAATTATGACTAGTGATGTGACTTGGGTTCACATACACTACATTTTTTCCACCGCAGATATGATGTTGTAGAATGTCATATCGCAATAGAAAACTGAGTTCAATAATCATTAATCCAATTCCAGTTGGATCCCATTCTAATGCAGCAATCATTTGTAAAATGCAATAAAACAAAATAAGTCAATACACAATGTAAGCTCGTCTTTTATATAAAAAATTGAAATAAAAATACTTACATAAAATTTTCTGATGGAATTTTAACAATTTCTAAGAAAGTATTTGTTTGAACAGGTGTGCGCAAATTTATTCCTATTTTCTGAAATATTTTCATAATTATGTCATTGAGACCATGCAGGGTTCATTTAACATTCTTATAAATATGCTTGCCTATAACAAATGAAATCAATTAAAGTTTTACAAATGCTAATTTAAGGCGAAATTTGTTTTAAAAGTCAAAATAAAAAGCAATTGTCTTAAAACTAAAGGGGACAAACAGCCGTAACGTAGCACCCTTACAGCGACGAAAATAGTCAGAGTAATTTGTAAATTAAAGCCCTGTCCCTCCAAGCTATACGGGAATAGCAGTCGTCATCGACAGCATCCGTATAGTGCGGAAAAAACGGCTGAACCTCAAATTTATTGTTCTTAGGTAAGCGTGTGTGATCTGTAGTGTTAGAAAGGTTGAACCGATTTTATCTCAGTACTTGTAAACACTCCGTAAGCACTTCACATTTGTCACGCAATTCAATTCATTTTCTCTCAGTCATGCATCTCAATCGAATATTTCTGTCGCGAATTCTGTCACTCATCTCTCAACGTCAATAATAATAAATTTTTCAGTAAAACAGTTGATTTCACTCGTTTCTTCTCTGTAGGTCAACCATCATGACTTATTCATCTAAAATCAGCACTTTTCCACACAAAAACAGTAGATTTCACTTGCTCCGTCTAGAAGGTCAACCATCAAGATTTATTTCAATGTTTATAAGCACTTTAAACTCAAACACAGTTGATATCACTCCTTTCTTCTAGTGGGTCATTATGACTTTTTTACCGAAATTCGTCACTAAATCACTCATAAACAGACAAAAATATGACAGTTCTTCAATAATCTTGATAAAATATATGTCATACATTGCGCCTATTTCCACATTCATCTTTTTGTACATCATCTGTTTCATATTAATTCCTTAAGTTTATAATTTACACAAAATTTTGATTGTCATTTAAGCACAAAAAGTGTTTATCCTTATGCACTCTTTCTTTTAAATAAATCAGTGTACTTAATATACTTATAAATTTTTATTAATTTAACACTATATTACTCTTTTTTAGTTCATTTTGTAAAAGAAGAATCATTGGGTTTGGGATTTATGTAACTCTGTGTCTGTAGACTTTTTTCAATTTTAATTTTTCAAAAATTTTTTTATTCTTTTGATTTTTTTAAAATTTTTCCAATTTTTCTGATTTTTTAAAATTTTTTTATTTTTTTAAATTTTTTTGATTTTTTTCAATGCTATATAACTTGGCAACAATATCATAAACGTTTGTTAATGATAAAATTAATATAGTTATTAATTTTTTGAAAAAGTTTTTAAAGCTTTGTTAAAAATATTGTTGCAAAGGTACTTAAGAGAGTGTTTACTGAAATCTGGCTCAGTAGTGATTCAGAACTCAGAGAGTGAAAATCAACTTGTATCGTTTTATATCCGTAGGAGTACTTAACTTCACTTATTTTCCTTAAATTACGACTACGAATATAATTTTCGTAAACTACACGGGTATGGTATTTATTTGATGGGTTAAATTTTTTATTTGTTTCCAAATTCGAAAAGTTTTTTTCTAAAATCGAATTCAATTAAAATTTTATTATAATTTTTGGCGATCATTTAATTTTTCTCAAAAGTAGTTATCATTACCGGTTTGAGCGAAGGTTTGGACATATCGATGGCTAAAGCATACGCTAAATCAGGTGATCGTGTAGTTATCACCGGACGAAACTCGGATAATGTATCAAATGTAGCTAAAGAATGCGATCAGTTATCGCCAACGTCTCAAAAGTGCGTTCAAGTTGTCGGCGATGTCACGAAAGACGAAGACATTAAGCAATTGGTGGACACAGCAATCGAAGAATGTGGAAAAATCGATATTCTAGTGAACAATGCCGATGGAGACGCTTTTAGCAGCATATATGATACACAATTGATGGACAAACTGAAAGATATGTTCAAACTAAACGTGAGATCGGTTGTGCACTTAACTAAGATCATCGGAGAGCTATCAAAAACATATTTTTTGATTTTTAGTTTTTTATGCATATTTGTCGTCGAAAGTCTGCAAAAGTGTACTAATCATGTTTACATCTTAGTATAAACTGAAAAAACTTTATTTCTCATGACACAAAAATTAAATAAAGTGGTATATCTGCTAATACCAGAAATTAACAGAAGTCAAGCAACTGCAGCAATGCGTTGCGAAAAGTTTGCGATAAAAATGGATAGTTTTCCTCAAACTTTGTGACGTATTGAGTATCAAAAGTGAATAATACTGAAATTAAGACAGCGATTTATAAAGATATAAACATAGAATGAAAAATTACTGATAGTTTCCAATAAAAAAAATTGAATTGAATTTATAAAAGTTTAAAATGTATTGCCCATTGTTGAGTAAATAAATTTGCTAAAAAATGTTATAATACTGTAAATCAAACAAAAATATTATATTATTTGCAAAGAAATATTTAATTGTTTGATGCACGCAACAATTAACAAAAATTCGTGAAATTATTAACGGTTTTGGTACATAAAAACTGATATCAATTTTCGATTTAAGACATTATAGACTTTCTTGTAACAGTTTGTAATATTCATTTTTTGTTGATTAATGTTAAAAAATGTTTACGAAAAAATCGAAGACACCAGCGCCTAAAAGGAGTAATAGCGAAACGTCGATAGTGGAGGATGCGTTGGCCACGAGAAGCAAAATAAATGCAGAGAAAAGTGTAGGAAGAAGTCCTAAAAAGACAGCGACGGGACAGACTGCGAGTCGCATAAAAAAAAGGAAATTGCAAACAAGAGCTCAAATGGAAAAATCAAGTACCAAATGGCCACAAGATTATCAACGTATTTCTAAAGGCGTTTGGGCTGAAATGTCATGCGTAACGCCAAACCTATTCCTCACCAGTTGTTTTGGTTTAATCCAAGAAAACTTCGAGAAATACAAGATAACAAATATCATTAACTCGAGCTATGAATGTCCTGACATTCTGTTAAAAGGCGTTTCGTATAAACGCATTCTCATCGATGACGATCCTTCCGAAGACTTGAGTCTATATTTCGATAAAGTGGCCGATAATATAGATAAAGAAGCGAAAAAGAATGGCAAAACTGTTATTCATTGTATTGCGGGTGTGAGTCGTTCGGCAGCGTTAGTACTCGCTTATCTCATTAAGTACAAGAAGCAATCACTTCGAGAAGCGTTTACATTGCTTCGCAAAGTAAGAAATGTGGTTAAACCAAATCAAGGGTTCTTCGAACAGTTACTCACATTTGAGAAACGTATTCGTGGGTCAAACAGCACTAAAATGATTCAAATCACACGAAATGGAACCACTATAACAGTACCAGACTTATGGAATGATTATCCAAAACTGATTGACGAAGACATATGGATTGCTAAACACGCCGCTAAAAATAGATCGGCTGATGGTCTTCCGGCAACTGCTGCTGGAGTTATTGCCGCACAAAAGAAAAATTAGTGAACTATAATAACAATAAACTAGATATAACCACAATCTAAAAAATTATCATTTATTTAGAAAATAGTAAATAGTTATGTGATTTTAAGTGATCAAACCATTATTGTAAAGTTTCATTTCCTAAATAAATCACAAAAAATAAAGTTTCGGATATTTAAATTTAAATTTAATTCGTTTTTATGAATTGTAATTAATATGGATAAAAATTTAAAATCTAATCCAATAGCCGAAGTTTTACATACACACCGCAAATGATAACAATTATTTTATTTGCAAGATTAATACAATCAAAATATAATTAATCAATAACTTTTTGCATCGTTGTCCGGATACGATCTTTGATGGGAAAAGATTTGCGACAAAGTGAATTAAATTTAAATGAAAATGACGTAATACAGATTTAACATATTTTAAACTATAGCTTGTATTTACTAAAATTCTCGAAAACCGCTTCACTATAAGTCGGTAATTGGCTGTTAACAACGTCTTCATATTTCGGTGGCGGTGTTTTTAAACCACC
>JAQIXJ010004112.1:0-11352 GCA_034700185.1 Phthiracarus laevigatus | reverse complement strand
TATTTTAGCTATGGTTTAGCCGTATATTACGGTCACGTGGAGCCTATACTTCCATATGTTTCGGACGCTGGCGGAACATTACCTGAAAGTTCATTGTTTTCACAATTAATGGATATAACAGCTATTATGAGTAACCATAAATTAATGTTTACTTTATATTAGTTTTTCATTAGTCAATATGAGTTGTGAGAACTTAATAGCAAACTCTTTTTTTAGATTCCTTCATTTCAATCGTTGCTGTTTTAAAACTTATGATTTAAACTCTATTCAGTACCATCTTATTCTACTATTTGATATTTTGACTACATTAAATAACTGTATTTATTCTAATTTATATACTTAGGCCTTAAAACTATAAATTTAGACTTGAATTAACTTCTTTGATTTAACTCTTGTCATCTGACGCCTAAAAAATGACAATTGGAACCACTTCTTGTTTATTGTTAATCTGACAGGTCTTACAATACTGAGCATAAAATAATCAATATTATTTTAACTATTTTCGATGTAGAAAATAAAAAATCTTTATTGATTTAATGATGTTGTGTTAACATAAATAGCGGGGTTTACAATTTAATTATTTAGATGCACATTTATTGTTCGTATTTTTAAAGTGTGACTATTGTCTTGTTAATATTTAGAATACAAGCAAGACATTTATAGAGAACTCAGATTTTAAGATTTTAATGTATGATAACATGATGTTCAACATTTTTTAAGAAACCTGTGTATTTTGCTAACACACAGACAGACGAACAGACAGACAGACAGACAGACAGACATGGTCAAAACAGTGAGCTAAAAATAGTTTTATGATAATAAATGCTTATTTAGAGAAAATATGAAATAATATCGCAAATAATTCGCAATAATTGTTTAACCCATATCCAAATAATAGACGTCTGGCAAAATTAGTGTATATAAAATTTTCTTAATACTATGTATTTTACAAATATCTTAGCAATTTTAAACCCCAATTAATTTTGTTTAATTTTGATAATGTAAAACATCTTTTGTTTAGTTTCATTCACAGTTTACATACGATACAAACAAATTAAATTGGAATTCACGCGAAGCAATACTAACCCGAAATTATTGGGGAAAGACGTAACATTTTATAAAAAATTTTGCCACTATTTGGGACATAGTATTTCGATGGGATTTGTAATTACCGGAAACTATCGTATGACTGAATTAATATATGTACACATGTTCGGTGGACTAATGGTCATTTGCTCCGGTTTAGTTTATATGATAATAATGGTAATAAAAAATATGCTTCATATGACTAATAAAAAAGTTATTGAAACATTTTTTTTCTACATTTTGTAGGGAAACATGTCGAAGAAATTATCAACGAATAAGAATGAAAATATACTGTATAAACTGAACATTTATACGAGTATATTCATTATCATCGCGGATGTTCTATGTACAATTTTCATCAATTTATCGAACCCACACCCCAATAATTTCTTCGACAGTAACTTTCGGTTGAAGTGGTCGAGTGAACAAAATGGTTACGTTTATCACTGTTTAAGCGCATTATTTGAATGGATTTTAATTCTATCATTGGTACCTTATTTCGCAACACTGGCTTTTGTATTTAAAAACTTGAAATGGGATTCATTGAAAACCAAACAACAGGATAATAGTACGCTGAATACTAACTCTAAAATAGACTCAAATGCCAATCAATTTTGCTTTACAAACACAAACCTCGAAAACCTTTCCGATGCATATTCGACTTATTGTAAAAATTTGCAATGTTAATCAATTGATTAAATTTCACGGTTGAACCGTTGATTGTGTAATCAATTTTTTATAATATTTTCTCAGTCGAAATTTAAAAATACTACTCAAAATTTATTAAAATGATGGAGAAATTATTATTAAATTTACAAGAACGACACATTCATAGAAAGCTCACTTTATCACAAGTTATTATTGCGATTTGAGCAACATATATATCATTTTTTAAGCCAATATGGCAAAATTCAAAATACATTTATTAATATAAGGAATAGGTAAAAACCATTTATTAATATACATACAGACAAACGGACAGACAGACATGGTCATATTCATAAACTCGACTATTACATAAAAAGATTTTAATAATTTAATTAGCCTTATTCGGCGTGTTATGTTGAGTTGTAGGTAAAATGCGCACTTATTCCAATAAACTAATGAAAATAAACTAAATAACAATTAGCAATGATAATACCGCCATTGTGGGCGTACGCGACATGGTATAAACGAATGGACAGGCTGTACTCGCTGTGCTTAACTTTCCTATCACTTGTCGGCTTTGGGTCATTCAGTTTTCACGAAACCCTTCTCTGGGAAATGCAACCGTTCGATGAACTACCGATGCTATGTGGAAGTCTAATAATAATCTATTGTCTTCTAACTCTTTTATATCCATTTATCGAACGCACCAGCTTTGATAAACGCTTAACAATCGCATGCCTCTTACTCTGCGGCACAAACGCCACTTTCGTGTATCTGACTTTTTAGACATATATGGATTTGGGTATGTCCGTCTGTCTGTCTGTCATGGTGTACGCAGTCATTAATATAGAGATTTCATATAGTTGTTATATAAATTTATTTTCTTAAAATCTAATTTGCAGCTTTTATGCTTATAAACTATTTACCTGATAAATACATTAATAACAAAGTTAAATTAATCTATATATTAACAAATAATTTGCATACATTTATGCTTAATAAACGAAAGTCAAATTAAAAATTATTTAAATGAACCTTTATTGAAAAATCGGAAGCTAATTGTTTGAATATAAACTAGAATTTTAATTTTCAATGATGCATTTGTCATTGAAAAGCGAAAATATTTTATGTTTAAATTTACTTTACTCAAAATAAAATTTAATATCTTAATATCTTGTGAACATCATTAATTAATTTGTCCATTTTTGTTAAATTACTAATACTTCTAAATTAATTTTAAAGCTAAAATAAAATGTATGGTTAAGGATTAATTAAATGTTAACATTATTATAACTCCAACTTTTTTAAACAAAACGTAAACTAGTAGACTAGCAGGTAAACACGAGATAAAATATTTCCGAACCCGAACCTGAGCCTCTTACCTGGAGCCTGAGCCCGAGCCTCCGAGCCTCCGAGCCTCCCTATATAAATTGAACCACAGAAAAGTAATAACAAAATGTTTACTACAATATCAAGTGACATTTTATAGTTTAATGAGGTATATTTAATTTTTGATTGTAATTTTTATTTCGCGAATAATTATAAAAATTCAAGTTTTACTAAATTGAGGGATATTAAATTGTAAAATATTCGTTAGAAATGTTATCATTGTTTATTTTAAAAGTTATAGCCTCTCTACATAGGCTCCAGGCTCTAGTAAGCAGAACCTGAGCCTCGAGCCTCAGGTTCAGGCCCCAAAAAGTAAGAACCTAGAACCTGAGCCTCTTCCAAAATTAAGAACATGAGCCCGTCTTCGAGCCTGAGATTCAGTCTTAGGTTAAGGCTCCAGAGGCTCTCAGGCTTTAAACCATTATCACTATTCAGGACTAAATATATATTTAATCGTGATGGAAACTTAAACAAAAAAATACAAAAAGCCGAATTAGTTTGGTAAGTTTGTTTAATGTTATTTCAGTTGCAATAAAAGTAGTCATTAAATCTCTGAAGTGGTCGAGTGAACAAAGTGGTTATGTCTATCAATGTTTAAGCACTTTATTTGAATAGATATTATGATATATCAACATGTAAGTATAATTTTATATACATA
Organism: Phthiracarus laevigatus; assembly: GCA_034700185.1. Lineage (NCBI taxonomy): Eukaryota > Metazoa > Arthropoda > Arachnida > Sarcoptiformes > Phthiracaridae > Phthiracarus > Phthiracarus laevigatus. Next base: position 7,571 of record JAQIXJ010004112.1, on the reverse strand, counting down.
TGTATATATAACAATATAACATACTAACATAACATTTTATTTTCCGTATAATTTTTCCGTATTTAGGTCTGGATACCAAACATCGCTTTTTGTTGAGATCAACGAGGACCACATCTGCTCAATTTGTATGGAGGTACAGATGTCTCCGCTGGCACTCCAATGCGGTCATTCGTTTTGCATCGACTGCATTATACCTGTTATTGTAGAGGGAACTGAAGAGGATCCAGAATGAAAAACTGAAAGACGCGAATGAACATATGTATCATCGATACTTAGTGGAGGCAAATGCCAGCCAACGAACAAAACATTAGTGGTTTTTTTAATGGACTTTTAGATATCTTCATATTTCGGACACAGGCGTCATAGGGATTCGTTCGGAAATTTTAGACAATAATAAAACATCAATATGAATTAATAATATTCAATAAAAATTGATGTGACCTGTTTACTTCTAAAGATAATGCGCTAGAAAGATAATCGAATTTAGTTATGAATTTTGGTCACTGGTCTCTAGTAGACTTTTTGACGAAATTATATTATGCATAAACACGGGTTTGATTTCATTTTGTAATTTTTAATTTTGTTTATTAAATGAGGATAAATACTTAAATAAAATTAAAAAAAAACTTATTGTAAGTGTGATTATATTGAATATTAGTATTTATTTTTATTTTGTTTATTTATTTATTTTTTTGAATTATATTTTAAACTTTTTATTTATTTATTCTTTTATTTTTTTTATAATGTAAATGTTCTAAAAGAAAAACTTTGGACGTGTCCCTATCATTGAACAAAATACATGAGATTTAGTGGTTTTTCATGGACTTTTAGATATCTTCATATTTCGGACACAGTCGTCATAGGGATTCTTTCTGAAATTTTAGGCATTAATAAAACATCAATATGGATTAATACTATTCAATAAAAATTGATATGTCCTGTTTACTTCTAAAGATAATTTGCTAGAAAGATAATCGAATTTAGTTATGAAATTTGGTCACTGGTCTCTAGTAGACTTTTTGACGAAAGTTTATTATGCATAAACACGGGTTTTATTTCATATTGTAATTTTTAATTTTGTTTTAATAAATGAGGATAAATACTTAAATAAAATAAAAAAAACTTATTGGAAGTGTGATTATATTGAGTATTAGTATTTATTTTAAATTGTTTATTTATTTTTTTTTTGAATTATTTTTTTTATTCTTTTAATTTATTTATTTATTTTTTCAAATTTTTCAACGTATTTTATTATAAATAATAAAAACTCTTTTCCGAGCGTTGCGAAGTGGCATCGTGTTGGAGTAGGCATTGATTCGTGCACTAGAGCTTTAGCTATGAAGTTTGTCAGTTTCTATATAAGCTCTAGTTTTGAATCGATTCCCACATATTTTCGTTGATGTCTTGTTATAATGCTTAGTATTGCTAACTTAACAGCGTATTCGAACCTTAATATTAAAATAAATCTTAAAGAATTTGAATAAATGAGCTATGATGTCGAATATAATCCTTCTATGTTTAGTAGACTGATACTTCGCTTTCGTAAACCCGCATCAACTTGTATTCTATTCTCTAATAATTTGTTTTCAGAAAGCTCATTCATAAGATCATCAATTACAATAAGATCTGGTTTATTTTCGGTTATAATCTTTTCCGATGGAAGACCTTCGTTATATAAACAAAAAATGTTATCAATTTGTTTATCATATAAGCTTTGCCACTGACCATACGCCCAAATAACATTTAGTTTTTCACTTTCAATATTAATTAGTTTTTTAAAAATGCTTAATATTTCTCGAATAAGTACATTTTTTCCACTACTAGTCGGTCCAGTGACCATGCAAGTGAACGGATGCTTAAACAAACTATGTTTGTTATATATGTTCATGTTTTTAGGGTTTAACTTAAAGTTATTGTTTTTATAGATTATTATCACAGTTGAGCGCACAAAGGAACTTCACGTTTGGCCCTGAATGTGCTCTCTTTTTCTCCGTAGAGTGTGGAGAGAAGTTAGTTCCACATAATTGCTTTAAGTTGATATTTAGGTATTATATCTCATGTGTATCTATAGTTCCATATGGAACCGTTGAATTATTAAGTTTTCTCCTTTTAGTTGAAACAACTTTGTATTCTTTTTCCATGTGCACAGTAAAACCATAATAAGGTTTATAACTTCTAAATTGTAATTGTGGAACCATAACTGTTTGTGGGGGATTATCTACATACGTTTTTGAAAAGTTCATTATCCAAAGCAGCGTCAGATAACTTTATGCCTTTATTTTTAATTTTTGTTTTTATTTCACCGTTAGGAAATCTTACAAGATATCCGTAGTTTTTTGGTCCATATGAATTGAATTCGATCATTTTTGCGCTTTCAACTTTATAGTCGCTCCAAATTTTATCTGTCATTTGGCATAAAAAATCTCCAAGATGTGGAATATACCAATATTGCTTATGTACAAAAATAATAGAATCTGTATCGAAGTAAAAAACTCTTCCTTTCTGGCTGCTTTCTATTTTTTCCATTTCATTGTACAGTTCAAGCCTTGCAAATGCAGTGACAAAAGAAGCTATTGCAACACTTGTTCTGTTAAATGAATCAAACTCGTCCGACTTATACTTCCAATTCATTAAGACACACTCATCAGACACTTTTATTTCTCCAGTAAATTCTTTAAGAGGGTCGTTTATATTTAATATTTCCCAATACTTAGAGTATTCACTAATTAGCTCTGTTTTTGATTGGTTTGGCCGTTGTGCTAATTTTGCCCAAAGACTATTAAGCATCAATTTTGAAGTATATCTTAAACCTGGATGTGATTTTATGCTATCAATCTCAAGTTTTATGTCTTCTCTTTTTTCAAAACTATTTACAAGTTTCAATTTATTTTGCTCTATGGTTTCACTGGATCCTTCCTCACACCATTTTGGCCATCCAGATGCCTCAGTTTTTATTTTGTACCAAGTTTTATTATACTCTTTGAAAATATTTTTGCTTTTTTCCATATAATCCAATACTTCATAAATTTCAACAATTTTGTAACCAATCTCTACAGCTTTTTGTAGTTCAATTGATGTCCAAGTACTAACTCTTTCTAGCTACTTTGTTTTATTGAATGAGAGCATGAACTTTCATTACAAGTTTCTGCGCATTTTCCACATAATGGAAACATTTAATTTTTACAAGCTCTCTGGTAAAACGGGTAAATGCAGTTTTTCTAGAGGTTAAACTTTGCAATTTATAAATCCAAAATATTTATCTATCTCTTCAAATTCTTCACTAATAACTTCGGGATGTCCAACAGGATAGTCGAAAAATTCAAGAAAAAAAGGATATAGACTAGTAAAGTCAAAGTACTTAAGTTCCTCATTGCCTTGACATTCATAATAAAAAGAGATGTTGTTAGTCGACCACCGAAAAAAGTTTCCCTTATATTAGCATGTCCATATTTTTCTATTTTCTTGTAGTAAGAGAATCTTTTTTGATGATAATTTTTAAGTAAATCGTTGTTATTTTTTTCTTCTGCATACTCACATTCCCATTTATCAACAATTTTAAACAAACTTCGAAACATCATTATAGATATTGATAATATTCTAACATCATTTGAGCAATACTCTATCAGCTCCTTTTTAAAATTAAACACATAGTTTATTTCATTTGCCTTTAGTTGATACCATTTTGTAATCTCCATCGCTTATTTTGGTTTCATATCATTAATGCCATAATATTCAATAGATGAAAGTGGACCGACGTAATTAATGTTTTCTGCTTTATTGAAAAAGTGAGGGAAGAAACCTTTTATTACAACATCCTCAAAACCAAATGAGGGCGGTAAAGGTGACAGAGGTGGCATAAAAAAACTTAAACTGTCTAAAAATCTAATATTGCCAATGTCACTTTTTAAAATTTTTAATCCAACTGTTATAGGTTCTACGTTTTTGAAATTGCGGTATACATGTCTTTTAATATAAAGTGAGCATCATATCCTCTTGCATTGTGCGCAATAGCATATATTCTCCCTTGAATTTTCTCGGCCATCTTGGCTAGTTTATTATACAAGTAATCTCCAAAATCTTTAATACAATTATCTCCAAAAAATTCTGAATAGCCAACACCACATTTATCACATAATTGACTTTTTGAGCGCGATGTGTAATCAAAGCATGCATCACAAACAACTTCAGCAATAAACAAATTTGGCTTATGAATAAATTTGTTCTCAGATTCTTTAATCTGTACGCTTTCAATATCATAAGATAAAATAAAATTTGGCTTTTCATCATCCTCAATTAATTCTTCAATCATCTTACTTTTAAGTGTACATCGGTGTGGAATTTGAGAGTAATTTTCATAGCAATTTTTGCATTTATGATTATCACACACATGAACATATGATAAGCCTTTAAAGTACTCAACTTCACATATAGTGCACTTTTATTTCACTTTACATAGTTGTATTCTCATGTGTATATCATAGCAATCAATACCGCAGATAGTTCTTTCACAAATATTACAAGTTATTAAGTTGTTAGCTCTTGAACATGCCGGACGTGAATAACATTGTTGGCAAGTTTTATCACACCTATGCCGAGTGTATTTGTTGTTATAACCAAAATGACAAGGACCACATTAATAACCACGATCAAGATAAGCTGTCATATTTTTGATAAAATTATAGTGGTTGTTTTTAAATTCAAAAAAATTGGTTTGTTGTTGTCATATTTACAATCATAATAAATTCTATTCTTTGGATTATCACCATCAATTATTACTAATTGATATAAGTCTCCATAAATAGTTTGAATTTTGATTATTTGTTGATTCCCCATTGGTTGATTGAAATCAATACCATGTTTAACACTCATTTTTTGGTTTCTTCGGTTTGAAAAGTTGGAACTTTATTGCCTATTGTTTTTTCCCATTGGTATTTTGCTGAAACATGTTTGGTTCCTAGCTCTGCAATATTCAGTTCATAAAATTTTATGCCAACAAACACTGCTCTGTATCCACATGAATTGTCGTAATTTTTAATCTTCATTTGGGATTGCATTCGTGTTCGAACTTGATTTTCAGTTTGAGGAGCTTTATTTTTCAACACTTTTTTGCCTCTATTTTCAATGTGAGAAATAACATTTACCTGAATTTCAAGTTTTCCTCCAAAAAGAAAGTCTTATTTAGACTGACATAATTTGAAAATTCTGTTCATAAATTCTTTTTTATTAAATGTACCAAATTTATAAGCTCCAATAAATAGCTTTGAATCCAAATCTGAAGTTCGATTTATTTGTACAGTATAAGAATCACTAGAATCGTATTCTGATCTGTTGAGCACGTTTTTATTATATTTTCATACATGTCATCAACAGCTGCCGCACATTGGTCCATGTTAGATAGGAAACCTGCGAGATTATGATTTATTTCATAGTTCAAAATATGAGACTTTCATCTTAATTTTGGCATGTACTGTATCGATTCATTAGTTAACGTAGCCTCAAATTTGACATCATTGATAGCCATTTTTTGCTCTGCATCATATCTTTCCAAAACACTAGTTACATAATTGTCTTTTTCATTATCTATTTGATCAATATTAGAAGTTTTTCCGTCATTTAGATTCAAAACTTTGTTAATATAATAATCATTTCCATCATCAAGTTCATCATTTATTTTGTTTTTTTCCATCATATAGATCCAAATTCATTTATGTATTCATTATTTACATCATCAAATTCATCCATAGTTTGAGTTTTTGTATCGCTTAGATCCAAAACTTTATTTATATAATCATCATCATCATCAAATTGATCATTATTATTGCGAAATCAATTTAATTCTACACTTTTTGCATCTTCAAGCAAAATGTTGCGATTCAAATCGTTTAACGCTGACTCATTTTCCATTTTAACAAAATAAAAAGTTTTTATAAAGCACGCGAGTATGAATAATATAAAAATCTTTTGCATAAACAAAATTTAATAGCAAATACAGTATAATCACTGTGGAGCGCACTAAGGATCTGCCCCTTAGGCCAAGCCAGTGCCCTCTTTTCTTCCCGTAAGAAATGGCGAGGAGTTAGTTCCATTTTAATAATAATTTATAATACAACATTTAAAAGATATAGTTTAACTATACATATATTTACAGTTTAAAACAGCAAAACTTTAATTCTTCCTCCATTTTGCCAATAATTAAGAACTCTTTGGTTTTTGGCTCTATGACTGAACATACTGTCAAGAGTTTTCAATGCATCACAAACTGGTTTTTTCTCGTTGTTTCCTGAGTCCACAGTTATGAAAATCTTTTCATATCCTTTTGTGATGCACTTGGATATAAGTTTTGCAAACTTGGAAATAAAACTGTTAAACTTTTTTCTATTTATTAAAGGACATTTATTAAACAAAATCAAGAAATATATTTTATTTTTCACACATCGCACTTTAAGAGGCGAACAAAATGGACTTTTTATATTGAAGTCATAAGGAATGTATTCAGAACAACTTTCTTTGTACACCATCTTTTCAATTCCACAAATACCAACAGAACTTTCAGCAAATAATACTTTCCGCTGACTCTTACTTCCACTGACGCTTATGCTTTTCATCTCGGTTCTGGTCAAATTAATTTCATTGCTCACTTCAAAAGTATTTTCAACTTGACTACTTGCAATTTCAATTTGATTTTCTTGGGCAAATTTATTTCCATTGATCGCTTTACTAGAACTGCAGCCATCTTGAGTATTATGCACTTCCACTGATACAGTTTTAACTCTAGTTTTCTTATTAAATGCTCCAGCCATTTTATTAGCAAATTGAAAATGAAGCAAAATTGTTTTAATATTATTAACCTTTTATTCTCAATAAATTATTAGTGAATATCGTAGATAATTATGTAATAATAGCATATATAGAAGACAATGACAAAATGTGTACTTTTAAAATCAATAATTGTTTAGTAGGTGAAAACCTTCATATAAAGCTGAAAGCTATAAATACAGTAACAAATATCTTTAATCACTGTTAGTAGTGTGTCCACAATGACCCCTGGACTCAATTAATAAATATAATACATTATAGGTTAAAATTTTATTAATAAAAATTTGTAGCTTATTACAAACTTTGACACATTGAATATTTATAAAGTGAATGAAAGCGAAAATTAAAAAAAAAACATATAATTGTTATATGTGAACGATTACATACTTTGGAGTCGTTAGTATCCAAATATAAATACAAATATATAATTTTTAAATACTTATTATAAGGTATTTTTATCGAAATCGAAAAACAAGTTAAATGTTATTTTTAGCACTATTTTGATTATTTATTAACGCTATTTTTATATGATATAAATGCTAACATTGTATAAAAAGTAATGAAAAAAGTTTAAAACATTAAACTGCAAATTGGCGCAAATCGCAACGTCTACATTTAAAGAGGATACCATTAGTATCAGCCTTGATTAACATTGGCTGATCGCAATAAAGTCCGTCTTGGTAAGTGAAGATACTTTTAACACCATTTTTAAAGAAACGTGATCCTCTTGCCATGTGGATAAGAGTTCTGCAATG
>JAQIXJ010004111.1:0-11354 GCA_034700185.1 Phthiracarus laevigatus | reverse complement strand
TTTATTTAAATTTATAACAACAGGTTCTATTGTATTTTAAATTAAGTGTTATCACTCGAAACACTATTTCGATATTTGCATTGTTTTAGACTTCACAACTTTTATGCTTTACATAAGATTAAAGGTTTAAACTTTTTACAACAATACTTCCGGTATACAGTACTATATGAAGGCCAATGTTTCAACCAAATTATCTTTTTATTTTGTCAATATCTTTTTTATTTTTCAAAATTTTTATTTAATTCTTTTAAAACAGTTTATTTTGACGCATAATCAGGTAAAAATTGAATGGATCACACATTTCACATTAACATCAAATCAATTTTTAAAACATTTGATTCGCTTTCCAAAAACTCGAATTGTAAAATCGGTAAATATTGTCAAATATAAAAATGACAAAATTAAAAAGTGTTTCAAATTAAACTTAAAAATTTGTATCCGAATCGTTTTATCTCAGATACAAAGTTTGTCGGCTTCGGTGTTGCGTCAAACTATGAAATTTTTAGAAAAATTGCCCAATTTTTTAAAAGTTACTAAAAAAATTATTTACAATTTAAATTTTTGTTACAGCTATTTAGCATTATATTGCAATTAATTTTAAAAAACAAACATTGAACATTTCTATATGATATGCCATAAAAACTATTCTTGAATCAATATTGAAGATATTGATTAAAACGTTTTAAGTTTGTAAATATTTTAGAAACTCTATTGTTTGGAAACTAAGTTGTTTAAAGATAAGTAACTATACATTAATATTATAATAATATTTAATTAGCTGTGTTAATGTTCTTAGCAACTGTTAATAACGTGAAGAGAAAATCAATTGACTTTAGCTAATTATCGTATATTATGAGGCTTTAAAACTCGTTCATGTCTTCATTTTACTTGAATTTCTTTGTTGAATCGAATGAACCTAAAATGACTGAATTCGATACAACGACACGTTTGCCATCAGATGATATTATTAGCAGTGCTGGAACTCATTTTTATAAGATTGGATTATCATTATTCCCCACTAAATCAATTATTTCGCGATCACTTATCTTTAGACCTTATTTAGTACTAACTATGAATTTAATAATGCTATTGCGATCGATTATCCTTGTTTTTCTAACAACAAACAACTTGGATATTATTGTTATTTTTGGTGAATTCGCGTATTTTTTAAATATCCGAAAACAGTATAACATTACTTATGTACTTTTTTATTTACTGGTAATCGGGTCGCAATTAATACAATTTTACAATTATCGAAATCAAATACAGCCCACTTATATGAAACCGTTTGAAATGATGTCAGGACTAATTACGCCAATTAGTGTGGGATTAAAAGGCAAACTAAATATTCAGCAAATGATCCGAAAAACCAAAATTGTTTTCAAGTTTTTTGAATTCAATCTAAAATTAATTCCTATACTAGTATTTGTCGCGTACTTTACTGTATTGTCGTACTATTTTAAATCGATTACGCAAATAGTGTTTCTAGTTATACCGTGGAGTTTATTGCAAATGCTATCCGTTTGCCACTTGAGTACTATCATGATCTGGCAATTAATTTATTTTGTGATTATATGTCACTATTTAAAGCTAAAAATTCAACAAATTAATCAACAAATCGCGTTTTACTCTAAAAGCAAACTGATTTTGATTAATGATAAAATAAAATTCATGCTACACTCATTGAATTCGTTATATTTAGAAATAAAAGAGTATAATGACAGTTATTGGGCCAAAATTCTATTCGCTTATATTTTACTTTTCTCGCCGCCGATCAGTCTATTTCTATATCACATAATATTTGGTAGAATGACTTTTACGACAAATATTGTCTTTGGGTACGCATTGGCTGTTGAAATTTTTATAATGATGACACTGCTAATAACAGCTTCATCCATCGCTTTTGAAGCGAATAAATCTAATAAAATATTAAACAATTTTTTCATGGACAATATCAATAGAATAACCTATAAAAATAAGATGATGGTATACCATTAATAGTTAAATTTTACTCGTTAATGAATTAACAAAATACTCATTTTATTAGTTATTATCGGTTATAGAAAGAAGTGGGCAGAAAAAAGATGGTTTTTATTGTTGGAAGTTATTTATGATAAACTATTTCAGATTTTATGAAGTAATTTCATTTTTAATGTACATTTTCTAAATTTCCATAGTATTAATATTTGTTTTATTATTTTTAGATTATTGCGGTTATTATAGCCATATTTATTAAAGTCGTTGATATTTCTAATTAATAATTTAGTAGCAAAATTTGTCGTCAAGTAGACTGACTATCATATCACTTAACATGTTAAGTGTAAGTTTGATGTAATTTAGTGTTTCTCTAACATAAGCTTAATACTTATATCGTTTATTAATATATCATTTTTTATAGAATCACACTTTTCATATTAAATTGTCATTTCGAACATTATTAAAAAATTAATTATTCTTTATATAAATTGGTTTATTCATGTCCAATGTTTTTTCACTATCGACCTCAAAACCAGCGGAACCAGCGGTGACCGACTCTTTTGAAACTCCATCCACATTTTCCAATTGTTTATTCCTGTTTCGGTACATTTCTAATCGATCCAAATCTAATACATTGCTCGATTGATTCCCTTGTTCTTTCGTCGCTTAACAAAAACAATTCAAGAATATTTGGTGAAACATTTATACAATTGCTTACAATTTTTACGATGTTTTATTTTTAGAAATACGAGTAAAGGTATCACAACAAGTATAATCGTTAATAGACTAATAGCGACCAACAATAAAATTACTTTGTTTTTGTTATCCATACATCCAAAAAATTGTTTCACTTTCATATTCTGTATTCAAATAAAAAATTGTTTAAAAAATTATACCCGGAAATAAAATTTTCTGTTATAAGTGTGCTACCATTGGTGTAAAAGAGTGACTGCCATTGATATAATCGAATTTATAGATATAACCATTTCTTGGGCTTTCGTTTCGTTTCTCGATTACCGCATATACATAATGGTCGTATTTCCACCAAAACAATGCCGTAAATATATGATCGTAAAACTGGTCGATATCATAGAAATGACATATCTGTTTGTCTGACCGCTTTCTTATCACTAATTGGGCTTTAGAAGAGTTAGAGTTAAATATAAACAGTTTTATATAGATAATGGGCCATAAAGTGGATGGTTTATGAGTTTGATGTTTTTCGGTCTGCAGTCCACTTAAACGTTTTTCATTTTCATCATTGTTGATAACTAATCTGTCGATAATGTTATCGACAGAAATGGTGTCCAATACGGTTGCATTATCAAAAAACTTTTGCAGATATTGGTAACCAGTGTTACTATCGTATCCGTAAACCCAAATTTCACGCTTTGTTTTCCTTAACATTTGGCAAACATTATTTTTGTCGCATTCGTCGTCAACATTGTTAACGTGTGCCGATTGGTAACGCATTCTTCTGCCGTTTCTGTCCGTGTGCTCTATTAATAGTTGCGGTATGATTGCGTTATGGACAAAATTCAAGCAATTGTTTTTTGAAAAAAATGTCATTAAAAAATGAATTACCATAACGATAAAAGTTTGTTATATTTCTTGTGGTTTCTTCATAATCGCCAATATATTCATTTTGAGTTATTCGATACTTATATCCGTAAAACAGAACTGAATCCACATAGTTATTGTCGCAAAACTGTGATTCTGTTTTACCACTTATTAATTTAACAAAATAAAAAAGAAACTGCAGCGTTAATGCGTTCAACATTTTCTGTTTTTTTTCAAATAAAATTTGTTAAACATTCATTTCGCTATTTTTTAAAAGATAAAACAAATCATATGCGATTATAATTCAACGCTATATTAGAAATCATTTCATAACAATGAATAAACTTTAAAACATATTTAAATGAATAAAGTTAATTCTCGCGATATTCGTAATTTCATAAATATTTGTTTATAGTCTACACGTAAAAAAACTTAAGCGCATTTTTATTTGTTTATTTCAAAATTTTTTAAAGGAGAAAGTTGCTCTTTAAGTATAAAAAAATAGTGATCAAAGAGGAGATAAATTATACTAAAAGCACAAATAAATAAATATACACATCATTTTAGACTTTTAGATATATTACAGGCGTATCTTAAATAAATGAATGTAACATTAATTTGACTTTATTTATTTTTACAACAAAATATTTATTAATTTTTACGACGAAATGGTAAAAAAGTTTCGTTTCTTAGACAGATATTTGTTTTCAATGTTATTCTTCAATTGTAAACCAAGAATCAAAAGCATAAATATGAGAATAAATGTGAACGATATAAGTATGGCGAGAATAAGTAACGCAAATTGCGTAAACTGGAGTCCAGTCCAAAACCAAACCGAAATGAACGCATTCTTTCGAAATATATGTTTCGTTTGATTCGGGCAAACAAACAAATCACGATTCAGTTTTCGATTTTTACACTAAGTTAATGAAATATTAAAACGCGTTGAAAACAATTGTAATATTAAAACTAAATTCATATCATATACAGATTTATCCGTATCTGTCATAAAACAATGTTTTCCGATAAATTTGTCATCAGTGAACACCATATATATGTTATTAGAATATGATAGAACCGCTTTTGTTTTTTTGATATCAAACGGTTGCGAGTATTTCACCACATCTTTCCTCTCGGGAAACATTAAACTGTCGAAGTAATACGCATACGGATAATGGACTTTAACAGTGGAATCCGATTTCTCGAAAAACATTACAATGGGATCATTGTATTCTGCGAGTGCGAGCATAACATGTGGTGGAAAATCTTGCCAATCACTCGTATAACCTTTGCTAACAAACTTTTTATTGTCATACTCGTACCACACATTATTCTATTGTTATTACCAGAAATTACTGAAACTATTCTAACTTTTTAATCATAACGAATAAACCTTTATAAATATAGTTTTATGTTCGAGTGAATTACGTGACGATAGATAGAAAGCGGCGTCCAATTTATTTGGCAAATTTATCCAATCTTCCGATATTTTACTGGAATTGGCGACAACAGCGCTTAAATCATTATTCAATTTCCAATACCACTGATCCATAAATATATAAGTACTTCCATCGCCTGTTATAACCGCAGTATCGATCTCTCCGTCGATACACATCGCTATTGTCTAAACAAAACAATTAATAATTCATTTTAACCCAAATTATATAATTTATAGCATATGAATGTTTTGAGTTTACTGGATCTAAACTGCATTCTAATGTATTGTATAGCACCGAGAAAACCAAATAAAATCTAATGTCCATTTTTACTTATTTATAATATCAGATAATATTTGAAAAATCAAATATGATATTTTTTAAATTTAAAACGAGTGAAGAAATGCATTCACAACAATAATTTGAGCAATCAATAAAAATCACGAACTTTGAGAAATATTATTTGAGAGAATGAAATAGAGAATATAAGTTTTGTTCAAACTATAGGATGTGCAAGCATTTTACGTTACGCTTACTGCTATTGTATTCATATTTATCATATTGTTTACATATTAGCAATTGTAGAGCAAAGCGTGTATGCAGTTGTATAGTATACATTGTGAATGTGAGGGATGTGTTAACGGCTTGATTAACATTGTTTTTATTTATTAATTTGCGTCAAATATTTGGTGCGCGTCTCTAGTATTTTTAAAAGTGTTAATCAAAAGTAAACGTAATTTATCGCACTGTAACACCCATTTAGTAAACGCAAGATTTGCTGTTAATTATTTATAAATAAAATTTATAATTTCCATTTAATTCAGTACAGTAAATAATGGCATACATTAAAGATTGGCATCAATTAACAGCACTAAATCAAGATTTTCGTCTTATGGTTAGAAGTATTTACGTATTTGACACAAATGCGGTTTTCATGATTACAAAAAATGACAATGTTTACAGTGTTGGGAATAATAATAATGGTTGTCTGGGTTTAGGGCATAATAATGCGGTAACTGAACCACAAACAATCAAACAATTGTATCGAAAACAAGTGATTAGCATTAAGTTTAATAATGACTACAACTATGTGTTAGCGCTAACCAAAAGCGGACTCATCTATTCGTGGGGTGGCAACGAATACGGACAGTTGGCAAACGGCAACACCAATAATTGTTTTACTCCCAAAATTATTGAATCCATGATTGGTATGAATGTAAGTGCCATTAGCTTAAGTTATTACCACTGTCTAGCGTTGACAATTGATGGCAAAATATTTGGTTGGGGTTATAATGGTAATGGGAATCTTGGAATCGGTAACACAAACTCACCAATTTTAAAGCCAACCCAACTCATGTCTCTCATGGACTATAAGATTGTTGCGATCGAATGCGGTTCAATGCACTCGTTGGCATTGACTGAAAATGGTATTGTGTTTAGTTTTGGCTACAATGGAAGCGGACAGTTAGGCATTGATAATACAACTAATGCTAACATTCCCACAAAATTGGATATGAATAACGATATTGTGATTTCCAAAATAATATGCGGTTATGATCATAGTTTATTATTATCAATCAATGGTGAGATTTATAGTTTCGGAAATAACGATTATGGACAGATAGGAGATGGAACTTATACACAGAGAAATACTCCAATAAAGTTGATCTTACCTTTTAAATGTGTTGATATCGTGACCACCAATGGTGGCCATATTTCGATCGGAAAAATGGAGGACGGATTGTGTTATGTTTGGGGTCAATGCGTTGATGAATCATTTTCGTCTCCAACTGTTACGAAATATGAACACATTAATGATGTGATCATTAATTATTCTAATTATAAATGGAATTACGAACAAATACAAATTGAATTAAACTCAATTATTTCAAATCGATTAATCGCATCATTTAATGTTGGAAAATACAGTGATATTTCGTTTAAAGTTGAAGATAAAAAGATCTTTGTACAGAAGCGGTATTTAATAAGCGTTTGCAAACACTTTGAATCAATGTTTTCGGAAAACAATTGGAATGAAAATTCTGGAAACGAAGTAATAATAACTCAATATTCATATCCAGTTTATCACGCATTCCTCAAATATCTGTATTCTGGTTTTGTTGACATCGAAACCGAATATGTGTTTGATTTGTTAGATTTAGCAAACAGTTATTTTGAAGACGATCTTAAATTAAAATGCGCTCAAATCATTAAATTTGAGATCAATTGTGAAAATGTTTGCTCATTTTATTCATCTGCGGTTAAATTTAATTTGAATGAATTGAAAGAATGTTGTTTTGACTTTGTTCTCAAAAATTTTGATTTAATCAAACAAACCGATGGTTATAAACAAACAGAAGACGTTTCGTTTTTGAAAGCCATACTTGAAAAGGTGAAGCTTTAGTACTTGAATGCAACATTTAAATTTATCTTAATTATCGTTCGCTGAAAAATAGCGTTTCTATAAGATTGCCATTAATAATTGTTAAACAAAAAACTTATAATTGCTATTTAAAAATTAGAATAACATTGTTTTCGATAAATATGTAATTGATATTTTTGCTTCTTTCAAAAATAAATGCTATTTTGCTAATTTATTTTAAAAATTTGTTCAGAATAACAGACAGTACAGTATAAAAATCTTCAGTATTTACTTTTTTGTTATGAAAGTCACATTTATCAGAATCGTTGTTGTATTTTCCACGGATTTATGTGTGAACTTTCACATTGTAATTGACAATCATTTCTAACGCTAAGCATTTCGTGTCTATTGAATGGCTACACAAACATTGATCTTATCTTTAATAAAAATCGCATCAGATGTGTTTATTATTTGACTTTTTGGCAGATATTTGGATTTGACTATGTCTGTCCGTCCGCACTTATGTTAATTAAGGGATTTTGATCTTTACTTTAATAATTGGATTTTACCAATTTAACATTATGAGCAATT
Organism: Phthiracarus laevigatus; assembly: GCA_034700185.1. Taxonomy (NCBI): domain Eukaryota; kingdom Metazoa; phylum Arthropoda; class Arachnida; order Sarcoptiformes; family Phthiracaridae; genus Phthiracarus; species Phthiracarus laevigatus. The sequence goes on along the minus strand of JAQIXJ010004111.1, from coordinate 3,428 downwards.
ATGGCTAAAATAGGGTAAAAATAGCCAAAAACCTTAACGGTAGATTCCGTTTTAAAAGTAACATTATGGGCGATAGGATAAAATAGGGTAAAAATAGACAAAGTAAAATTTTAAATAAAAAATTAAAAAAACGTTTAACTTTTTTGAAAATAATATAAAATAATGGAAGCGAGCGAACAAAGAGAGTGAGCGACCATAAAATCACTGAAACTAATTTTACAAAGTCAGATATTATGACCATATCTATCTTGTTTTAAAAATAAAGTAAATTCAATCTATAGTTCAGAGATTGCTTTTAGAACACATTACAACTTGTGATGATTTATTTAAATTTAAGTGCAATCATTTTGTTAAACTAATGCATAAAAAGGGCGTTTATATCTTAGAATTTATTTATAATTTTTTAGTAACTAATCTATTTTAAAATTAGATTAAAAGCATAATTTGAAAAAACAATTTACTGGCTTTTAGCATAACTGGTATAAATGTAGTTAAAATCATTCGAACGAATTATTTCTTTTTGTACTTCCACTTTAGTAAATTATCAATTTAGGTTTTTAATTATATTTTAGTTCTAGTTTAATAAATTAATTGTGTGTATGTGAGGCCGATTCTATACGAAATATTTAGTAATTTCAAATGCCATTTAAACCGATACATTAATAGCCAAATAATAAAGTTAAGTAAACAAAATCTTATAAACCAAAAAGTTGAGTAATGTTTCGGTTAATATCAAATGAATTCAAATTTAGAAATCAAGCATTATATGCCAATTTTTATTATCTATTTATTACCTGTTGAGACATAATTATATAAAATACTTGTTAAATACGAAATACAGACACATTTATTGATTTGAAAAACGACATATTTATATTTAATAGCAAACTTTATAATAATTTTGGCAAAAAGAAACTTTTTTCAATTCTTTATTTCAAAGAAATAGTTATTAAAAATCAAAAATTCGAAATTAGAAAATATTGGATAAATTATTAAAATTTAATATTATGTAATCTTGTATTGAGTTTTTTAAATTTTAGAACACTTTCTCTATGTTTCTGTTTTATAGACAATATCGTTTCGATCACATTCAATCGTTTATTTATTGCTTCCGTTTCGATTGACTCTCTATTTGATTTGACTAAACGTTCGCGCAATATATCCCTGCAAACACTCAATTTTTCTATGGTTTCCGAAATAATATCCACAAACTGTTCACAATCGTTATCAAATATGACCGATTCTTTCTCACGAAATAGATATGAATGGAAAACCTTACTTAGAAATATAATTTCTCTATAATAGCGAACGCTTTGCTTGTCATGGATTGCACGCAAAACTTGTTTGCTAAAATTGATTGCTTTAAAATAGTGGCCAATTTCGCTATAACTTCTGGCTATAGTTGTTCTTATATCGATTAATAGCTCACACTTGTCGTCGAGAACATCGGAGAATTCTCGGTGATATGTTTCGGCAGTTTGGAGATAAGAGTTGGATGAATCGGTTAGATTACGGTATGATTGGAATTCGTTGATTATGGAATCAAATTGTTTTTTCAGTCCATCAATATCTTGAACGGTTTTCGTGATTTCAAACGTTTCCAAACATTTAACGCATTGAGATTTCACTGACTCTGTGGTGCACAATATTTCACCGGAACATAATTTTTCGCTGTTAAAACATCGAACAATTAGCATTTGTTTCGCGTTACTAACGCAACAATTGCAGTCACAATTGAAGAAGTATCTGGTTTTCAATAAATTCTGTCTTTCTTTAACTGGCATCGTTTGGATTGGTCCGTAAGTGATGGACAGTTCTTCGCCACTATTTATTTGCCGATTGGTTATCAATGTAATGTGCGTACCATTGAATTGCCAATATAGGTTCGGATTGCAATTATGGTTAAAAAACGAAGACTTTAGACAAATCGCATTTCCAATGTGTTCGCTTCCATCGTTTCCCATTTGCGTCTCATAAATACCGAATGCATTTATAGTAGCCTTAAGAAAGTGCAATATTATTGATTTCGTTAATTTTTTATGCGTTTCGGATTCGTTCGCAACGCTGTAATGAAATTGATTGAGATAATCGAGAATGAATGTTAACTGAATCGAGCCAACCATTGCCACCGCTTTTAACTTGATGTCATGCTTCTCTGAATGATCCATTAATTCCATAAACTTAAGATAATTAATTAATTCTTTAGATTCGTCTTCATTTTCCACATCATCCAAATTGATAGGAGAGTCGATATATGGACACAATTTTAACGCATTTTCGGTGCCAATTCGTAAAAATATGCGAAACACTAGATAATGAGTTGGTCCTATTTTATCTATTATGTCAATAATACCGCACTCGTAATGATGATAATAGTCTTGTTTAGCGCATTGTGAGCTACAAAATACAACTTGCGAACAGTACCTGCACGGCCAGTATCGGTAACCTATGTTCTTGAAACAATTTTCACAATGAGTTCGCAATTGGTTCATGAACAGCACTTCCGTGTATGATTTTTCTACCATTACGATTGTTTTATCATCGATTGGTTCAGTTGCAACGTAATGTCTACCTTTACTGGTGATACTCGATAATAGACAACATTTATAAGTCCAATCTTCTAACTCATTGCAAATGTCTATTATGTTATTCGTAACATTTTCGGATAATTGTATTTCGTTTTTTAATTGATTCATTGATAACGATTCTTTAAGATTGATTACATCCATAATAAGCTGATTATCCACTGTATAGCATGGTATCATTTCGATCATCAGTGAAACCAATTGTATCGCTTCCTCAATACGATTTAATTGTTTTAAGCAGTAAACTTTAGCTAACATTAACTCGAAACGAGAGATCGCTTGATTCGGTGACAGCAAAAGTATGGCACATTCGATGTCGTAGAGAGCATTGCCATAGTTTCCCATTTCTAAAAAAGTTTTTGAACGCGACTTGTAAGCCGTACACAGTTCCCCATCAGATTCCTCATTTGAACCCAATGGGTATGGAGCGTACATCACTGCCTATCCGTACAATAGTGATTAGATATTCGTTTTTTAAAAATTATTTTAAAGTAATAAATATCCTTTTGAGTTAAAATACTTACTGAATTGTATAAATCAAGCGCATCGTCAAACGAATTATTATGAAACTTTATATCGCCTTCATTCAGATACTGCGCTGATTTAAGTGAACATTTTTGATTCCGATTCTTATGTTCGTCGAATTGGGAAAACAACTTTTTTCGAATCGCTTCGATATCGTTAAGTTCGTTATCAAATATTTGATCAACTTTTTTGTAAATTTCTGCCAAAGAGTCCAATTTACAGTACGTTAATCTTTTCGTGAGTAAAAATATTTGTTCCATTGTTTTATAGAATCAAACGTTTATTAACGTTTATCATAAATATTTAGCTTTCATTTTC